>JAOBRG010399110.1:0-24522 GCA_027574985.1 Umimayanthus nakama | reverse complement strand
ATTTGCCAGATGTTATTCCTGTTCAATATTATTCTTGTATCAAAACTCAGATACTTCATTAGGGACGTTGGTGCCCAGACTCTCCGTTCCCCGTTTTTCCGTTCCCCGTTCCCCGTTCCCTGTTTTACTAACACCCCTCAGAGTGTGTGCACGTGCTGCCGTGTTTTATAACAAACCTACCGACGCATTTTGCAACTGAAATGCATTTTGTAATAAGTATGCAGGATTTTGTAACAGTCCTAAGCGTTTTGTGGTAAGCTTACAGTTGCAGCGTTTTGTAACAACAAAGCGTTTTATATATAACCAGTACAAGCCTTTTTTCTTTTTATAAGAACAAACTTTATTAGAACACCCAGGCTGAAATTTGTCCAAAAGTTAAAAACAAGCGAAGAACAATCACCAGGTTGAAGTTTTAATCAGACCAATTTAATCCTACGATAGTACGAACAGACTGAGATGTACATGTATACAAATTAAGATTTGTAGAATTAGCTAGCGCATCAGACGCTGGAAGAGTAGGGTCATCTGCTTTACGAACGAAAGATCCCATTGGATAAAAGACAACGTAAGTAACCCAAACCTTGTTGTTAAAGAACGCAAACCTTTACAAAAGTAAGTTGTTTAAAAGGTGTCATTTATTAGCGCCATTTTACTGTTTTCTGGAAATAAAAACAATTTAAAAACAATTTGAGGCTGAATTCGCCAAACATATTAAGTACTGCCCAGCCTCGGCCGAAACTTATTGGTTCTTATAAAAACGCCCGTGAACTTACGCTTAAGCTTACTTAAGTTTACAACTATTTATAACAAAGAAGCGTTTTGCGAAAAAACTACGGTTTTGTAAAAAGGGGAGCCACACATATAGATTGGTTCCACGAAACGTCAGTCGGACGTTTCTCTGGGGACCTTCCGCCCCCCTCCCCCTTTGAAACGTAAGGCGATTTATCAATAGTTCTTTTTGAAATAAACAATTCAGCACATCTATATGACTTACACTACAATACCAAAAATCATCTCACCGGTGCATAATCAATGAAACATTCACAATACATGCACAGACTCTCAAACCAAATGTTTGCCTCTGAACTGGAAATGCTACAGGGCACGGCATAAACTGAGATACGTTGTTCTACTTACCTTCAGATGAGAATTGTATTCAAGTAATCATTATACCAGTGCCGTAGTTGGGCAAAATGTCTTTTTGAAGGGTCCAACATGGCCGAGCTAGCGCCCAACGCGCGATCGGAATCTAGGAAGTTCGGGGGAAAATCCCTGGAAAAGTTTTGATGTTTTAGTTTAGGAGGCAGCTCATATACGTTCCGCCTATGCAAGACCGTTTTGTTCAATTTAGAACTTGACTTGAATGCAGACCACGCAGATTTCTGTGAGAACTTCCTCAATTATTTATAGCTACAGGACATCTTAAAAGAGCGTTTGGTTATTGTATTCGCAGACAAATTCTCTTTTTCGAACCCCAAATTCTTTTTCAATACCAGTTAGACTAGAAAGTGTGAAGGCTGGCGCTCATCTGACAAGCTCCATTCCGTTTTGTGGTTCCTGAACTATTTGGTCTGAATAGTCGTTTAAAATCTAGAACAGCTTTGCAACGGCAAAACTACAATAATATAGGACCTTGCTACAGAGCATGTTCATAAAGATGGTTGTTGAATCAGTGCAAATACCGGCCGTTCCGTTCAAAACAACCATCCTCAAACGTTTTTCTTAAATGTACTCAACTGAAAGAGGCTGCTTGGGGACGCCTCACACATCGATTTTACACACAAGAAACGTCAATTGCGACACGTAGTGGAAAAATTCGATGTTTTGTCAAACAGTTTTGATCTTTTTAAAAGTATTTTGGAAAGGGTATTGCCTTTAATTCATCGATAATTTTTTTCTGTTTTTCACAAATGTATATTGTTTGTATAGTAGTTTGGAATCAGACATGAGATTTTGTGCACAGACTACTTTGTGTTTTAATACTAATTAAGATCTTAATAGCAGCTAAAGGCAGCAGTATAGCGCAGCTCAGGTACTTTATCCTCTAGACCAAGAACCAGAATAGAACCCTTACTGTGAAAACAACAAAACGGAAATGCAGAGGTTGGTGATGAAGACGGAGATGATATTGATGATGGTGATGTAGTTAGAGATGGAGAATAGGATGAAGATTAAGGCAGAAAGAGGGAAGGAAATGAAGATGAAGAGAGCGGCGAGATTGTTATTTCCAACAAGAGACCTCGTATGGGCAGTGACGTAGTGGGAGTGAAGGCAAAAGAGCTGCACGATGAAGGAAAATAGATGAGAAATGGTGGACAAGAGTTGTTGTAGACAAAGTATACGAAGAGACTTATCGTCTTTACTTTCCCGACGATCAAAAAGTAGCAGAGGTTTCAAGAGAGGAGTTGGAAGTTATCGAGAAACAACATGATAGTCCAAATGGTAAACAGGTGGAAGTTGCTTGCAGAGCAAGAAATTGGCGAAAAGAGTTCGGGAAGGGAGTGATCGTCGATATCTTGAATGAAACTCAGGCCAACGCAAGCCAAGAAATCGATGAATTCAGCCACAAGGTCATTCGTTTCTGTTGAGCTCGCTTTTATAGTTTGAAGACTCAGAAGTTTGAGCTGAATCAAATTTTTGTTGAAGCATTTACTGATAAGACTGACTTTGACGGAAACTTAATCGAAGATCTTTTAAATAAAGTCGTAGAAGGTGTTCTCTGTTAACGTTAAAGAAGTTTACAATGTTTTCAGAGCATAAAATAACGGTAAATGTTTTTGACGTTTCTAAGAAGAGGGGGGAGGGTCTCGAGAGAAACGTACATTGACGTTATCGATATGTGAGGGATCCCTTGTGCCCCATAAAAACGAACAGTGGTTGGAATAAATTCGAAGACAATTTCAAATTCTAAAAGTCAACTAAAAGGAACTAGTTTTTAAGGCAACAATTTGTATTTTGGTATCGATTTTGAAACTGCTTCCTAAACTGCCATATTATAACAAACAACTTTGAAAGTGCATCCGCGCGTGTGTGAGTGTGTGTGCGGTGGGGATGGGGATGGGTGCTGAATATACGTACCCTTTCTCACTGTAACTCTTTATAATTTGGGAAATTATGTCAACTACATACTTTTTTACTAAAGATACAATATGGACTAACTTATAAGAAACTGGTTTAGAGGTTGCTAACGCCTTCAATAAAAAAATTTAAGAGGGGAGGGCAAAATTCCCACAACCCCCCCCCCCCCCATAAAAGAGTAAAAGCCAAACCTGGTACATTTACAAGGCAAAGGTTAAGCCCTGGTCAAATGGAGTTGCACATCGGTGCACAAGAATCTGCTCTTGTTTTGTAAGCAGTTTTCTCCAAGGCTCGATCGATCGCGATCGCGGTCTCATTTTAGCGTGTGGTTCTGAGTACGAGAAATGTGATCAAAAATAATGCGACTGCTTCCAAAGCATCAGATTTCAATGGTGAAGCTACCACCGATCTTCAAGGTCCCAAACCGGACGACTCTCGTACTCAGACCCTAGAAAGCAGACTAGTGAACGCTAGTAAAACAAGAGAAGAACACAAGGTAAATTGACAGTTTTATCATTTTATTGGACACCGGCAAGATATAGGATCTCCCTGTGCCGATGCAAACTTTTGTCCACTGACTCGCATGGACTTCACTGAATTGCTTTAACTGAGCTCGAGGGAGCTAAAGTTTGAACATTCTTCACCGGTGGCCAAAAGTAGAAGAAATTGAACGACAATCCGGAATTTGTAAGTGATTATGTGTTTTAGAAAACGTTAAACGTATGAGAATGTAGGAGTTGCATCATCATGGAAACAACGTTTCGCTTAGTATATATAGCCAAACTTAGATTTTTCAGTTAGCTTGTCTTGGTAAATCAGTTGCTTTCATTATACAGCTATAATTCTCGTTAGAACATTCTTTACATTAGAATTGTTTTTGTATCAGTTATGTCAATCAAATGCCATCTATATAGCACATAGCCCTCGTTATAAAATCTGAAATGGTACGTCGATGACGTTATGTGATGTTATACTCAAACTAGTTGGCTTCCACTTCATTTGACAATAGGTGCGTTGTTGTCTATGCATTAACCAGTTATCACAATTTCTATTAATTGTAAGTACCAGTGCGCTTTTTTCAAAACACTAATTTCATGAAAGTCAATGCAATGAGCAGTGAAAAAATGAAAAAAACGTCGTAGAATATATCAACTTGGTTTGCGCGTGAAGTTGTATAGACTGTTGCAATACAATGATTCTAAAGCAAGGTCTTCCTCAAACCCCTCGTATTTTTTCTTTTTGTAAATTGTGCGCAATATACATGATCGTAAATCTAACACAGAAACTGCGCGTTTAACATCATTTCCACTGACATCTGAAGCATGTTAGTTTTTAGAGTGTCTACAGGTCGATGTCAGTTTGTTTCTATGATTAAGTGTTGACATTTCCGGTTTACAAATTATGAAAAACTTCTTCCATAAACACAGATAACATATTTTGTTAATCTCGCCTGTCTGTTCGTTCTCGTATTCGAACATTAACAAAAAATGTAATCCTTCAAAATATATAGTCTTTGTTTTGAGTATATTAACAGCAAGATTTCGCACAGACATTTATTAGGAAATGTGTCAATTTTGTGATGACTAAATATTTTTTTTGTTAAACAGTAGTAGTAGTAGTAGCAGTAGTAGCATATAATATGTATTCTTAGCAATTTCCACAAGATGACTCTGGTGTCTATTGTATTTCCGAATATTAAATTAAAAGTGGAACTAAAAACCTTTTCTGTCTCTAAAATACTAGATACGATTTACGATGTCACAGGGCCCCTCTGGATAACAGCCTCGTAGCTGAATGGGCCACCCTGTTTCAAATAAAGGTCACCATACCATACCATACTGTTGAAGTTTTGTCTATGTACGTGTCGCAAAAAAGGTTATTCAGTTTTGGTTGTTTTTTATTTATTTAGGGAAAGAACAAAATTTATGCAGTTTTCGAAGTACATCTATATAGTAAAAACTTCATTTGGAATTGGAGTAACATCTGCATTTGAGCAACTGTTAACAAATATTAGAAAAAGTGTTATACCACACAAAAGAAAATCAGCGGTAAAATGAGGGCTCTCAAAGCTTTCGCTTCTCTTCATTGGCTCCATGGGCAAGTGAAGCTAGTGAGAAGATGATACCGCCAGCTGACACAGAGATCTTTGAAGCCACGTGGTCTGTAGTGCAAACACTGAAGCACTGGGTCGAACAGGTGAGGTGCATACAAACTGTGGCAATTCTCTTTTAACTTATGTTATTGTGATGTAATTCTCTCTCTTTTAAAATAAGGTTTTCTTCGAATCAAGGTGCTTGGACTGTAATTCTATTAAATACTAACACGTAGGTCATTGGCTAAAAACACAAAGTGAAAATTTTGGCTGGCATTTGATTCTGTTTGGTATTATAACCACGTACAGTTGATGAACCGAAGTCCAGTCAACCGCTCGTAAAATCTGCGCATAGCAAAATCAAAATACAATCATTTTCCTCGGTTAAAAGTGCCTCTTTAGATGTCTTTGTAATGGAGTTTATTGCCTTAATTTGGTTAATCGCTGCAAGAGGGACTTTTATTTATTGATCACACTGACCTAACTTGACTTTTCTTTCTTAAGAAATAGGGCAAAAGTAACTGCCGAACAGAAAGCAAAGCAAAGTAAAAGTCAAGTACAGAAAAAGTAAAATGGATCACGGCGAAGACAAGTCAACGACATCAAACATAACTGGTGACGTTTTTGGTTAAAGCATGTGTCCGGAGTGCGGGCTAAGCTCCAATTTCGTCAATACACACCCTCTGCACCAAACGCTCCGCGTTCGTTACGCCCAGCTGCTGTCACCCAGAAAAAGACTTTCTCCAGCACCATACAACGCCCCTTTCCACAGATATTTTGCAATGACATGTTACAAAGTCTACAAAATACTGGAGGAAACTACCAAATCTGCTTGGTCTTCATCAACAACGCTGTGAAAAGATGATGAATAAACATGCAGAACAAGGGAGAATGAACATCAACAAAAAAATATTTGCCACATAACAAACTTTACATTTGCAAATCTACCAACACGTTATCAAGGCAAAATGCAGATCACAGTGCTTCCTGGAAGAAAACTCCAAAGAATCCAGACGGTGGAATAAAGTTAAAAGAAACTGTTGAGTTCATACAGTAGTATGATCACTGTTTAGCAGAACACTCTGACTTAAGTCTAATAAGCACAAAGTCAAAGAGCAAACGCTTTTGGAACAATCAAGTACTTTACGCTCAAAAGGGAGTGAAAGTAGAAATGAACACAATTCAGCAATGTTAGCTGCACAGCAAACTGCTAAAGAACAGTGGTTAAAAGAGTACACAGACCTTTTAAATGGACAATAAAGCAAATTGCTTAAAGAAGCACGAGAGTAAATAACAACACAACGTTAAAAGGCGTGGATACTTATTTTAAATGAAACAATTACAAAGATGAATCAGAAAAATGTAATCTCATGGACTTCCGGGAAGATTTGCAATACTCAGAGAAGTGTAGGCTTAGCAAGAGGAGCTGGAGTTTCAAGGTGACAAAAATGTAAGTAATTGCTTCTGTTAGTAAGGAATGTTATAATACAACTCCGAACAGCATATTCTTCAAATTGACGCGTACCAGGGAAGGTGGAAAAGGGTGTGGCAGAGAAGTGGAAGTTGCCCCGCAAATTAAGCTATTTTAAAAAACTAGCATGCACAATCCTTACCAAAAAAGCTGTACTACTTACTTAAGTTAATTCAAATACAACATTTACTAATTAAGTCAATTATGACGTTACGGCATGGCGTCAAAAACTCGCCATCTTGACATTTTTGGCGGCCATCGTAGATTTCTAATGACATAAGAAAAAAGTCTTATTTAACTCAATTTTGGTGAGAACTTGAAAAAGAAATTTATTTAGTTAAAACAGCAATTTCACAGACGAAGTAATCTAAATTATTGGCGCGGGCACTTTAAGACCCCACAGTCTGAATAGGGTTAACTGAAGGCTTGAACTTGGGATTTTTTCTTGTCCGTACCTCTTCGGCATCCTAAGCTACTTTTCAAAATTACCAAGCAAGAGGCAGAATTGGCCTTACAATGTTCGTATGGTCGAAACAGGAACGTGATGTGAAGCTTTGTACATTCTTTCTAAGAAAAAGAAATAAACAAAGCTTGCAACACTCAGATCAATATACTACGCTAATATCAAACACTTGCAGACGAATTCCTGTTGTGACGTCAATTATGTTCTCAGATTTATTGAATAATTTATTCTTCTTTTTGCTCGGCCATTCAACGAACGGATGCGATTCTTCCCATGTTTGGTTACTAATATTTCCTTGAATTGAATGAGAATTAGAATCGAATTTTCTTTTTATCCACGTTCAGAAGCTTAAGAATGTCGTAGAGATCCAGAATAAGAAAAATATCCAGGAAATCTAAGGAAACAATCCGTAAGGGACCTAGTACACCAAAGTTCCTTTGCTCGTTCATTTTTTCAATTGCGCGCTTTTTAACGCTTTTTGCTTGCATACGAATAACTGACTTTTTTCAGTGTCGCTTCCAGTTTCATTAAAAAGAAAAAGCTCTAGAACGGCTTGAAGGATTGGCATCAACTTTTACTTGACATTTCAAATAACTTTTAAAAGCGAATAAAAAATTTGTCAAGCGTTCATATTTGTCCTCTAAGCTGCTGCTTTAATCCGTTTAAGACCATTGCCTCACATCACGAGACATAAGTAAAAACCGCTTGTTTTGTTTTTCGTGTAGATTTAACTGGCAAAGTCTTCTGATTTTGTTCTCTGACAAAACCACATATATCTTTTTTGTAGTTTGTGCCAACATACGTGACGTCATCAGGATTGACCAGAATGTGTTGTCAAGGTTGCTAAACAGGATAAGACACCTGGTGTCCCGCCTGATACAGTTTGGAACATCAACATAACTCTGATACAGACATATGCGCTTGCAGTTCTTGCTCCCAGACAGTGAGAAATACTTGCTCCATCATATCCTTTGTGTTCTTGATGTCGATCTTGATTGACGTAGAATAGAGATTGGCGTGTTTGTTGAGGAGGACTTTATATGACTTTGCCTTAGTGGCAACACAACATTGGTAACGAGGCCAGGATACCTAGCAAGCACTTGCTAGCGTTTGACCAGCACCTCAGAGTGGCCGAAAAATGGATAAAACGGAAGCTAGCATTTGAGTATTACGCCAAAGGTCAAAGTCTAACTGTACTGAAAAAGAAGACGGATCAGTTGCGGCATTTCGCCGAAATGGACTTCTTAGACTTATCAAAAGATTCACTGGACCATAAACCTCCTGCAAACGGAGATGATGCATACAAAAAAGTATGAGGAAAATTTCCCGTACGGGCGACAGGATTTTCGACTGACAAGATTCACGGGCGGTAAGTCCGCTGACCAGTTTGTTATTCGCCTTCGAAAACAAACAAGGCATTGTAATTTTGGAGACACTTTGGAGAATAATTTGAGGGATCAATTGATGGAACAGATCAAGGACTTGGAACTAAAGAAGAGAAAGTTGAAAACCAAAAATATTTCTTTGGAGCGTGGGAAACAGCGAACACCCAAGCAAAAGATATGGCAAGGGGCGAGTCAAAACCGCCGACTGTAAATATGTCAAGCAGTCGGGCGAAAGAAGAAAATTTATCTGCCATAACTGTTGACGAGAGAGCCACATCAAGAGGGACAATTGCTAAATGCTACAGTTCTAGACAATTTACTGTAAGTGATATGGTTGTCGGAAGCAAGATTCAACGAATCAAGTTGATAAAAATGGACATTCAAGTGAAAGCAGTGAGGATGATCTTGTATTCAGTGTGACAGAGGTAGTTCACGCTATGTCAGATGAGCCAATGGTACCAGTAGGTATAAATGGTAATGTGAAAGACAGTTTACTTGACTCTAGATCGGTGAGTAATCTAATTAGCGTTAATGAGAATGAGCAACTGAAATCGCAAGGTCTGAACGCTGACTCATCTAAGTGTGATAAGACACTGCCTACGGTTGTAAAACAGCTCCCAGTGATCGACAAATTTGAAGCTGAAATATCCAGTGGTGATAAAAAAGTGTCGTCTACAATTGTCATAACTGATAAAGGACTGTGTTCATTAGATCATGCGACTACCAAGCGGTTAGGAGTTCTGAAAGTCGGTCCATCTGTTAACTTAAGAGTGCAGTAACTTGGCTAGTTCACCTGACACCAAGTCCCAACTGCAGGATAAATACCCCAAAGTGTTCAGTGGGATTGGGGAACTGACTGACTACAAACTTCAACTGCATTTTGATGATAGTAAGATCCGAGTTGCGCAGAAGCCTAGTCGGGCCCCTATTGCACTGCAAGAGAAAGTGACAGCCTAAATTGAGGAAACGTGTAAGAAAAAGATATAGTTGAGCGAGTGGAGAGTCCCAGCTCGCGGGTTAGTCCCATCGTAGTCGCGCCAACGCCCATGGGGGACATAGGTGTATGCGGGGACATGCGCTGTGCTAATCAAGCAATAGTTCAAGAGAGAATCCCCATGCCAACTGTTGATGAAGTTTTAGAGAGTTTGAATGTTTTTAATGCTTGATCTTCGTCTAGGATTCCATCAGGTAGACTAGATGAAAATTCTAGAAACATAACAACCTTTGCAACGCATGATGGTCTCTTTTGGTACAAAAGGTTATTATTTGGTGCCAGTTCGTCCCCTGAGAACTGGCAACAGATTATTAGACAGGTGTTGTCCGGGATTGATGGTGTACATAATATAGCTGATAATCTTGTAGCTCATGGGAAAACTCAGACAGAGCATGACGGAAACTTAGAGAAAGCCATCAAGAGGCTAACGCAGAGAAACCTTACCCTGAATCCCGACACACGTTCCTTCAGAATGATCCTGGTTGTTTTTATGGGACTGTTATCATATACGTATGGTGTTGGCCCCACCAGCGAGAGAATTAAAGCTAAATTAGTAGTATCCCCATCAACATCAGCTTTAGAGGTAAGTAGTTTTCTGGGATTTGTTGGGTTCAGTTCACGTTTCAAACCCTATTTTGCAAACATTGCAGAGCCACTCAGGGCTCTTACAAGGCAATAGACACCCTTTAAATCGGACAGTGAGCAGCAGAGAAAATGCCCAAGTAGTTGCGTACTTTGATAAAGATGCCAACACAAGTGTTGTAACAGATGCAAGCCCAGTAAGCGTCGGGGCTGTGTTGATCTATAGGAGAAGTTCGGTGTAAGTAAAGCAGTTTGTTACGCCAGCCGCAGCCTGAGTGATGCTGAGAGAAGGCATGGTCAACGTTAGGAGTTGTATGTGTCTACAGACTCAATTTGTGTATCTCGTTACTAACCACAAGCATTTGAAAGCCATTTACTCCACCAGGTTTGAGCCGTCGGCTCGCATTGAGAGATGGATCCTAAGGCTCCAACGATACAACTACAGAGTGCGATATGTCAGATCCAGAGAAAACATTGCCGATGCTCTTTCACGATTGGAGGGGAAAGAGTTAATCAAGCAGGCAAACGTAATGATGAGTATGTCAGAGCAGTCGCCCTGCATTCGGTACCAGCAGCAATGAAGATCAAGGAGATAGATGGGGATGCAACACAAGCTCGCAACACCCCTTTGGCCAAACACAAACGGAGAGGTCAAAAGACATAGTCGTTCTCTGTTGAAGGCCATCAGAGCAGTACATGCTGAAAAAAAAGAACTGGTGGATTGAGTTAAACAAGTACCTGCCTAATTGCGTATAGTTCCAGAGCACACACCACAACTAGCAAGAGCCCAACAGAAATGCTGTATGGTAGGGGCATCCAAACCAAACTATCTGATTTAGAAGAACTAGGCGAAGTTGATGACAGTGCGAAACTACAACAGATAAGAGAAAGTGACGCAGTAAAGAAACAAGTTAAGTTTGCCACAACAAACAACTATGCATTCAAGAGAAGACAGGCACCAGATAAAGATTTAGAGAATGGAGATTTAGTGTTGCTTGAGAAGAAGGGGAGAAAAAGTTGTCACCAGCTTACGAGAGTGAACCATACAAGATTACAACTTGCTATGGAGACCAGATACACAAAGAACCGCCACAGGGTGTAACTTACAAGCGAAACATTCAACATCTGAAGAAATACCACTCAACTAGACAAGTCGAGAGTCACAGCGTAGAAGCACCTACAGAAGGTTCACATGAGAACCAGTCAGTTCCTATGGATATACCGAGTGGAGAGACAGTTGGTTCTGAAGAATTGAGTTCCAGATCAATTCAGATACCAAGCTCAGATATGAAGACGACTACTCCTAGAGGATCAAGCAGAGTAACAAAGCCACCCAAACGGCTGAAGGTCTATGTTTTAACCGAAGGATGAGACTTTGCTGAATGACTATCTTTTGCAGGTAAGGCTTGAACATTATTTTGTTTTGTTGCAGAACTGTTGACAGTATTTACATACAGCTATTATGATTTTTCCTCGGAAAAGGAAGGAAAGTAGCATATGTTGGACACCTATGTAATCACGTGACATGGAATATAGATTTGCGTGTTTGTTGAGGAGGACTTTTATGTGCCTTTGCCTTAGTGGCGGCACAACAATATCTTCCTTGACTTTGCCTTAGTGCAACACAACAGTATCTTTCTGACCTTGAATAGTGGAAACACAACGACAATTCCAGCTATAATTAAGCAGGTGAACCTACTTTTGAAATGCCACACAACCACCAGCATGCAACACGCGTCTCATTGAGTGTCGTCGAACCAAAGGCTGCTGAAGAACGCAGTGGCAAACAGATCTCGGGCCGTATTGTCAAACATCCTCGCGGGTAGTGGGCCAAAAGATAATAGACAACCGTTCAGGCGGGAAGCGCTTGCGTGCGAGCGGAAACTAAGAAGTTAATGAGCCGTGCTTCGAACTCGCTAAAACGAACGTCGTTGACAATGCTGCAACCAAATTAAAGTACACGCATGGCCAGCATATTATCGCGGCGACGACGTCTATTTGTTGCCGCAGAAGAGCTTCCTTGATGTACGTGGCCGACTGCAAACAGCAGCTGTGGGCGCCGACTAAGCTGCCAATGCCACCATTTTACTAGTGACGAACGGGTAATTTTTGTCTCAAAGTGTGCAGCACGTAAACGATCACTTGCCCTGCGCACCGAACATCCCACAAACTTACGTTCTCTGGCAATGTATTTTCAGTACACCAGCACTAGTCTACCAACTCTTGACAGCACAGCTTGTGCAACCTGGCCTTGGCGATGATGTCAGCGCAATGAGGGTGGCCACAAAGGCCTTTTCAAACGGATCTAACATCGTCTGTCATAGTTTGTTTAACAAGGTTGGGCGAATATTGGGAGAGAAAATATAGCCAATCAAGCTTATGCAAGATCAATCAAACAGATCCAACATGTTGTATCAAACAATGGTGGATGGTTTTGACCAACATTTAGGACCCGTTTGATCGACTATCTTCATCTAACAAGGTGTTCAAACGGATCCAACATGTTGCATTCAACAATGTTGGGCGATATTAGACCAACATGCTGAATCCGTTTGATCGCGCCTTAAGAGCTGGGTTAGTGTGTACACTGCCAAGCAGACAGCCAGTCTCGGTTTTACTGCACCGTAACAGATTACGTAGGTGACAAGCAAATACCACTGTTTCTGCCACCTTTGAGTTCACCTGCTTTGTGACTTCTGCTGGACCTCCACGCTGTGACTCGCAACGCGAAGCTCACAATATGGCTTGGCAAAAAAAACCCCAGACCATTACCTTATGAGTTTAATTGCCGCCGCAACAGCAGACAAAATCACCGTCTCCCACCTGGCTCTATTAATTCCGAATATTATCCCGTCTCACGAAGTGCAGATCGCCCTCAAATGCAAAACTGGCAGTAGGCATGGCACATCAGGAACTTGTACTTCGAGCAGATCCGCGTTCTAAAATGCTATGCTTCAGGCCACAGAGAAAATCCTTCAGGGCGAGTAACCACATTACCAGATTTAAAACTGGCAAGATACCTCTTCAATGCCCCCTAGAGCAGCGATCGATTGCCAGCGATATTCGACAATGCTAACTTGACGCGGATCTTTGTCCATGTAAAGGCTTCGTAGAATACCCAGGATAGGTAAAATGTGATTTTGCTCCCGAAAAACGTGGTTATAGTCGCGCGTACATAACGTTTCTTGACTCCTTAAACAAGTATCAGGATACGGACACAAGCTGCTAGCTGTCTGTCGAGGATAAGGCCTGAGTGTACTTCAAACACTACTTCGAAGTTTCGAAGCACAGCACGCGGCTGAAGCTAGAAAATGAATATGAAGGCAGTCATTGCGGTGCGCTTTAACCTTAGAGAAGACTTTTGCAGATCAAAAAGACCCAATCGAAAGACATAAGCGTTGTTCTTCGCTTGTCTAAAACACTCTTGTCCAAACAAGGATGCTGTCTTAGTGCCTTTTTGAGTAACCTTACTGCTTCCTTGTTGCCGGCGCTGCCTCGTACCAATTGAGGTGGCGAAGTCCTGTTCCTGGAAGGAGCGGGCCGAAAACGAGGAGTGTTCCTTCATGAGTGGGCTGCCGTAAAAAATGAAAATGACCGAGGACGAAACCAGAGTCTACCAGGGACGACATCACCATTCGCAGGAATTTTGGCGCGCTAAACAGCGAAGGTTGGGCGCTGTAAGCAATCGGTGCTCATGTAAGAAAGACATATTGCAAGACTAATGATCGTCATCGTGATGAATCCTGATGACGAAGTCCTAAAGAAAAAGTTCTGAGCCGAAAACAAACTTTAAACGTAACGAATCCCTCTTTGTGAATCGTAAGGCATAGTTTAGGAGGTTTTGCACTCGTTGGGTTGCCATCTACAACCACGAGTCCTTTGACACGTTCGGGTTGCTGCTGCCTCTCGAGATCGTCCCGTACATGGGAGACTGGAATTTGTGATTCAACAGTTCCAGATACACGGAATGAATTCCATCATGTTCGGCTATTATTGATGCTGCAACATTAACAAGCGCCTCCGTGGTAGAAAACCTATTAACAGTTTGTTAAGTTTCGATGTAAATGCCAACGATATACAACGAGGCACATGGATTCGACAGTTCGTTCTTATTTGTCATAGAACATACAGGATCAGAACGATATGAAAGAACAAAGAATAGGAGGTAGTTAATGAATTTTATTACCGAACATGTAGCAAAAAGGAGACAAGATTTGTTTCTTTGCCTGTGACCGCCGGCGGTCATTACCATTAGGTAACCATTAGGTAACTAGTGTGATTCCGCGTGGCAAACATGCGTTCACTGTATCTGGCCATCACTGTACTAGTAGGTAAAGCAACCTTTCAAAAAGCTGACACTCGATGACAAAAGCAAGATCATTGAAGTCTTCAATCATGCTGCCTAGACAGAAGGCACAGATGCCGTCGACTACGGCAAATGCATAGACGATATCGCTTGCAAGAACAAAGCAGACAGAAAGACAGTCGAGGCTCTTTATTCTACCCCATGGAAAGAAAGACAGTATGGTCTCACTACTGCCAGAAACGCAATAGCAACAACAGCAAACACTGGTTTTGGGAACTTGCCTGTAGAGAAAAGAAGGCAAAGGACGCCTAAAAATCGCATAATACAGACCTCAGGCTACAGGAAGAAACAATTTTCAGTCATAACCAGCTTACCAAGCCGCAAAGGTTCCTACGGCTGTTTCCGAGGAATCACTTGAAGAGTAAGTTGTTTTGAAGATCTGTTTGTCAGAAACCTGTTATATCTCAAGAACAACGTTCACTGTCGGCGTACCAGAGAAGGTTGACCCGGCCGATCTCATCGATCTTATGAAAACCCGCAAGACTTACAAACATGCACTGATCATCGCAGAAGCGGCCTGTCACTTCAAAGAGACAAAGCAGCTAGCCTTAAAGAACAAGGCGAATCTATACGCAAAAGCCTCTGTGCTAGCCAACACTGTTGCAAGTCGACCCCGGACGAGATTTATGAGAGGGGTTCCCAAGCTGTTTGCAAAGGTGCGACGCGGTCACGCCAATATCCACTAAGACCAAGACTAGTTAGAGCACTGGAACCGAACTCTTCCTGGTCACAAGACCTGGTACTGCGGAAAGTCGACAGATCAGGTAAAAAAAAATGAAGAAACGTGTATGGTTGGCAATAAACTCTAAATCCGCGGTACAGAGGCCTTCCTCTTCGGACGACAGGCTGGTTGATCTAGAACACAAGTTCTTGGCTGATGTTGGCGTGCATCATCACTACCTCCCCGGTGAACGTGAGAGCGGAAAGCGCCGCGAAACAGGTTCTGTTTGGTCCCACATAATCTGCAGGCTCAAGTTACGAAGCCTCATGCTCACATCCAATTGTTATCTAATTGACGAGCTTATAAGCTTGGTCTCGCTCGTAAAGAGCTGCTTGTGATTTGACATCCTTGTGCTCAGGCGTGTAACCAAGGCTTTTAGGTTGGGGAATGGGGCCAAACTGACATCGTAACAGAACTCGTGGCTAACATTTCAGGAGGGCTCAACAAAAAAGATCAAGGTGGATTTACTATACAGAATTTTTTACCAATATATCATAAACAACATTGTAGATGAAAAAATACTGCTCGGATTGATTTAAAATGTTCCAGTGATTTGCGAACTGATCAAATAGCATTTGTAAATTAAGCGGTTGGTCAGTTGCCCAGGCCCGTTGACCTTTTTTCATTTGTTCCAGAATAGACAGATAGCCAGACAGACAGTTGTAGTCAGACAAATAGATAAAATCATGTCCACACATTACTCATTCAATTGTCGATGGTGCTGCTGCTGCTTCTTGGTAAATCACTCTACTACTACGTGTAGATTGACCATGACCAAACAAAAGGCTTGTAACGACGCTGAAAAGGAAAGCCTCTCTTTGCATCATCGCTCTCCTTGTTGTATGTACAGACATTTCAACCATTGGACTGTGCTTTGTCGAGACGTAGACATCTGAGCGCTATGCAAGGGCTTAGCCCAAGCATGCTAGTTGGTTTCACGTGTTTCTGGTTAGCGGTATTTCCGCACCTCGAATGCATGCTGGCGACTTCATCAAAGCTGGCGTCTTACATGGTGTCAGAAGTGGCCACGAAAACCTGCAAAATCTTCCAATCTATGGCAGCCATCAGAACTCGAAATTTAACTACAACTCACCTATGATCTCCAGACCAAAACCCTCATATTGATAAGGATAGCACTGATTTGTACCAAGAATGTAGCCGTTTTCGAAACCCCATCGAGTTTGTGTTTGCCGAACCACTCAGTAAACAATCAGCGAAAGAATAGCCGGTTGGCTGGGAACAAGTTCCGGATTTCAAGGTCGAGAAATTTAAAAGACATACTCCTGTGATGAAGTCGAGAAGGAAGATCCTTTGAAAGTTCCGGGTAAGCTATAGGACAAGGCAAGCGTTTTCCAAGACACAAACTGAAACTGCGTAAACACAGCCAAAATGAGTCATTTGACAATTTCCTGAAAGATCCTAGACTCGTCCTTTTGGATTGTGAGCACACAGACCCAGCGATATTCTTATTGATTCAATAACCGACGGAGTTGCAGCAAAAACACTAACGGAAAAGCTTCTTAATTGAGGAGAAGAACTAGCACTGTAGACCAAACCAGAGACGACTAAATCCCAAAAGGACTCTGTGAGTTTTCTGAGCTTATCCAAACTACCTGAAACCTACACAATCAAATCAGAACTAAATGCAAAGGGAGTTGTACATGCAGTCTGTCGCCTGCCCGTGCCACTCAAGCAGAAACTTATTGATGACAAGCACCGTGAAATGGAAACCGACTGCTATATAACAAGATATGAAGAGCCAACCGAGTGGCGGTCAGCTCCATGATAGTGTCCAATCGGAGAAACAAACGTTGCACGTGTATTGACCCGAGTGACCTAAACAATGTTATAATGCGAGAACACTATCCAATGAGAACCATAGAGAAAGTTGTCGCTGAAATGCCGGATGCAAAAGACTTTTCCAAGCTGGATGCCCGCAGTGGATTCTTGCAAATCAAGCTTGAAGCTTCGTCACAGCTCATACTACGTTCAACATTCCCGTCAAATCACAAACCCATGCAAGAAGCCGCTCCTCTCAGCCCCGGCGCGACTGCAGAGAATGCTGCTAAAGCTACAACAGTATGACCTCAATGTGACATACAGGAAGGGTAAGCTGATGAATCTATCAGTTACTCTGTCAAGAGCTCACTTACCAAGCGCATCTGAATCAGAAATTGCCAACATAGAACAAATGAACGCACTATCTTTCTGTGACAAAGGAGTGGTATGTTGAAATACAACAGTGCACCCAGCTTGAGCGCAACCAGTTACAGGTAGTGCTATTGACCGGCTGGCTTGACACGCGACAAGAGGTTCCAACATCAGTACGACCTTACTGGGATTCAGGTAGTGAACTGGCTGTTTCCGACGGAGTTATTTACAAAAGAACGAGAATAGTTGTACCACTTGGAAGTCTTCATCGACATATGCTCAGCATAATTCCACGAATGACACCTAGGTATATGAAAGTGAAAACAACGAGCCCGTAAAGTGTTATATTAGCTTATATTAGTGGCCAGCAATGAACTTGGATAGTGAGGAGGCTGAAAAAACTGCACTAAGTGTTGCGAGTTTCATAGCCCTCTGAGCCATTGATGTCATCCCAAACTCCAGAGTTAGGATGCCTTTCTCTGAGGTAGGTAAGGATCTTTATGAATTTGAATGCAAAACCTATCTACTACCTGTCGACTATTACTCAAAGTCTATCGAAGTTAAATATTTAGCTCTCAGACCAGATAGATGTAACTAATACAACAATTGAAGCTCTTAAAGCTCAGTTTGCAAGACATGGAATATCGAAAGTTATTCGCAGTGACTCACTCAGGACCCCAGTACACGTCTGAAGAGTTTGCTAGGTTCTGCAGGGAGTACAGAATTACCCAAAAAACATCAAGCCTCTACTGCCCTTGCTAAGCTACATAATAACCACACTGGAAGAAATCAACCTTTCTCCAGCTCCACTCCTGATAGGAAGAAGACTTGGAACAAATTGCCTGCGTTACACGAATTGCTATCTCCTGTACCGCACATGAGCAAACACCTCACAGAGCATTTTAATGAGCAAAGAAGTAAGCAGAAGTTCTACCATGACAGAAGATTTGCCGGTGAGCTGTCTACCTTATCTAGGAGATCAAGTTAGAATGGAACCTGTTCCAGGCTCAAGGAAATGGAGCGCTTTAGTTGTAATCAGTCATCACAAAATCCACGTTCCTACATTGTGCAGGCTGGCGACCTTGCATACAGACGCAACCGCAAGCAGAACTTTACACTAGTCAACTCGAGCAGCCAACACAGAAGAGCTTTATTGTCAAGACCCAACATCTAAAGATTATGCGGCACAGACTAGTTTCTCGACTCAAGCAGCCAACAGCACAACCTAGTCCAGGCGCGTACGCAGCTTTTTCGGCGGGGAGGTGCACTTTAAGCTTGAGCGGACCTCGTGTCAGCAGACCTCATACATTTTAAACATATATATCACGGTGCACCTTTTTCTACTGAACAAAGAAACATGTTTTAGTGTAATTAAGACACGTAACATTGTACTGACTATTATGTACCCATTGATGACAGTAAGCCTGTTGGAGTTGAAAGCAGTTGAGAGTTAGTCCGGCAAAAATAGGATCGAGCGCCGATATTGACGTAGGTGGCTTACTTTATTACTCAAATAAACGCTGCGGCACTTAATATTTTTTTCATGGTTTGGGTGCGGCGTTTATTCGAGGGCGGCGTTTTTTTAAAAATGCTGTTTATTTTTTTAAACAACCAACTATGACTTTACTTTAAAAAGTAAAAAAAGTATACAGTTCTTTGTCCCGCTGTACCGACCAAGCTTTACAGTTTTGAAACTACAACTTGTTGCGCACGTAAAAACATCGTTTTAAATGAAAACAAGTATCCAAGCTGTTTTAAGACGAACGAACTATGGTAATCAAGACTGATCTTTCTCTTGTTTGTTTATATACTAGAAACATTGACTGATAAACATTTATAAACTAACAAACAAGGCTGGTAGATGTTGTGTTGTACTATAATTATTTTCTTTTGTTCAATATTCGAAAAAACGCCGCACTCTGTGTTTTGTCGGGGGCGGCGTTTATTGATACTTTGGCTCTCAGGTGTGACGTTTATTCGAGGGCGGCGTTTACTCGAGGGCGGCGTATGTTCGAGTAAATAAGGTACTGCTAAGCGTCTACGGCATGTCTGAGGTCCCGTCCACACGTATATGTTTTCATTTGAAAACGCAACTTTTTCTTTACAGATACGACTTCCATCCACACGTATCTGTCGAAAACGATCATCAAAACGCAACTTTTTCGAAAATGCTTTCCAGGGTTGAATCTTTTAAAATCGATGTTTAACCGTTTTGACTTTTCGTAAACGAAACTTTTCAAAAAGGCTTACGTTACAACACCAGTACAGGTGAAAACGATGCGATACCGTGTGGACGCGAATTTCTTTGAAAACGGAAATAAAAAGTTGCGTTTTGAAATGAAAACGGGCACGTGTGGACAAGAAGGCCTGGAGCTTGTCTGCGACAACCCTGGAGCTTGTCTGTAACATGTCTTGCGTGCTCCCGCAGGCGGCTATGTGAAGTTGTTCCGAAAGCGGTGAACGGACATCGTGACTTTATAGTTTTATGCAGGGGACTGGGACTGGAAATTATGGCCGCCATTTCGTTGGGTGATGCGAGCCGCCCGTATACAAGCAAGAAGCGCGGACGGGACAGTTTGCAGGATGCGGGTTTAGCTGGTTAAATCTGCAGGCCCTGAGTTTGCACGTTGAGTTTGCAGGTCAGATTTGCAGGTTAACAAAATAATAAATAAAAGCACAATTAGCTAAATACCTTGCACGGAAGTCATTTTAGCTGCTTCTGTATTGTCTGCGAAACCACGAGTCCACAGATTAGATTAAAGCTTCTACGCAACCCATCGAGTTTTCACCGCAATGTTTGTTTTGCGAGCCGCAATTCCTTGTGGGTATTTTGGACCTGGGGCACCTCTAGAAAATGCAGGGAGGGGAATGATAGGTAAAAACAAAACAAAATTCAAACAAGGCAAATTCAGTTGAAGAAGTTCATGCAGATTAAAAGAAAAAATTGTTGCACACCAAATTAAAGTTAAATGACCTACCCCTCTTCACTGCTCTTCACTTGTTCCGGGTCCAAAATGCCCACAAGCCCTTGCGGCTCGCAAAACAAACATGGCGGTGAAAACTCGAAGGGTGGCGAAGAGGCTTTCATCTGCGGACTTGTGTTTTCGCAGACAACACAGAAGCAGCTAATAGGACTTCCTGGCTAGGTATTTAGCTGTTTGTACTTTCATTTATTTTTATAACCTGAAAATCTGACCTGCAAACACAATACCAGTGCAACTTGCAAATTGTCACGTCCGGCAAGAAGCTTCCATTATGAAACTTAACGGTCTTAACGTAGTAGTGTTCAGGTATATGTTTTAGATGTAGATATGATGACAGGTCACGATGGAGTTTAGTCTAAACTGCTGTGTGTTTTCCGTGGATTTTATACCAAAGTGGACAGAAAACATAAGTATAATACCAGACTGGCTTCAAAACAATCTTACTACCTTCCTCAAGTCAAAACAAATTATGGGAAATTTTCACTAAAATACAATGGAGCAAAAATTTGGAACTCGATCGCTGACGATCATAAGCACTTTTCTGCACATCTTTTTAAGAAAAAGATTAAAGTTGACTTGTTAAATTCTTACTAATAATCATACGCATTAAGCCGTGCCCTCGCCTGTTTCCCATAGTTCTGTATTTCAATTTTTCTATGTTATTATATTGTATTTGCTAAGCGTTTCTATCAATTTTTTTTCTTCTCTCTCTCTCCTATTCTTCGACTTGTTTTTGATACCTTTTTCTCTTTAGTTTATAAATTACACACTAATTATTCGTATTTCCATTAATGTACTTCGCGACAACTTAATATTTAATTTCAACATGTAAAACACTAGCCCGAGTTTTGGATTCTTATCTCGGTCGAGGTAGGAGTCTAAAACCCAGGCAAGTAAAATTCTGGCTATCTGACTAGATTAGTTTACTTTAAAACTATTTTCAGATATGCTTGTATCAATGTATGTAAGCAGTGTATGGTAGTGTAGAGTATGTAATAATGATACGAATAAAGTTGTTGTTGTTGTTGTTGTTATTAGTTCAACAGATTTTATTTGGATCATCTGACACAATTCTATCCGTTTGGTTCGTCTTACACTGAGCACTGGAAAAAGTTAAAAATTGCAATCAATGGTGCGGGAGGTCGTCTCTCGAACTGTTAAACTTATGGAAAAAAGAAGATAAATTACAGTGCAACTCTACCGTCCGAAACAAAACTTTTATTTAGTAAGACAGACACAAACAGATATGACAAAAGTAGAACTTCTACATAACTTCCAAGTTCTTTGACCTATTACATTTTAAGGCTAAAATTTAAAAATATGACAAGTGTGTGTTTTGTGTTAGGAACGACTTAAACACAAACTTAAGTCAATAATAACACACATGTTTTGTTCCATGATGTGGTGGAGGTGAATGTTTACATTTGGAACAGTTAGATTAGGTAGGGATCGAATCGGCTTCAGTCTGGGAACAAATTGTCCTGGGAACAAAACATCTTGTGAATGAAAATGTCCCGTTACCCAGTACCTCCTAATGGCTTATCCCTCAATTTTTTCTTATAATTCAAGTACCACAAGTCGGCAGTGGAAAACTCAAACCAGTTTCCTGGTGGTCTGCACCTGCTCACGGTTGATCAAACGTCTTTTTGTTGCCTTAATTGCTTCATTTTTCTATTTCCTTCAATCAATCAATGCAAGGTGCGAAATAGCAGTGTGCATGGCCAATTGCAAGTGCCAAATGGCAGACCAAAAAGGGGAACTGGCACACCAAAAAATATTTGGATGTCGAAGGAGCCATTGCCATCGGAAAATCGATCTGGTATCGCGTACTGTAACCTTGAATTGACATTAAGGGGGGAGAGGAAAGTCTAATAGGTTTGGGATTGACTTAAAGGGAAAATGAGATATAAGAAAAGCAACAACCAGGATGTTTAAACAAGAAATGCAGTACAAGTGCAAATGTCCTAGATTTTATAACTTACACCATGGTCAAAATGGTTTGTAAATCGGCAAAAATTAATCACGTTTTGGATGGGAAATAATGTGGGTAAAAATGGTGTGTGCATTGACAGTTGGTATGTAGTGATAATATTTTTGTATTTGACATTAACTGTGTGAATGCATTTCAGTGGCCTGTTTGACTGTTCAAAAAGCCACTTTTATTAATAGACAGTCACTGAAGACAGTTGCTAGGTCACGAGTTGTTCTATACTGTATTAAGAAGAAAAAAACAGGATTGATGTTAAGGAAGACTAGAGGGGGGAGAAGTGGAAAGCTCTTGACCCCAATTTGATGTAAAACGATATATCATGTCAGTTTTTCGAGGGCCCCCAAACAAATAGCAAGCCAAAAAATTTTTAGATTGCCAAAAGAAATTTTAATGGCACTCCATTTTTTATCTTACATGTACTTCTTTGGGAAAAAATTCAAGGTCCATGGACTTCCACAGCTGTCGAAACCCATGGATCCCCATCGGTAGACTTGGTGTTCTTGACTCAACAATATGTTTTTAAATCTTTGAAGAAACTGATGACATGGAAACAGTGATAACTTTTTTTGTACCCACTGGCACTGATAAAGATGATAATGGCCTAGACTCAATGAGTCTAGTAGCCACTTCAACTGCAATCAAGTCTGCAAGTTTTGGAGCTAAGAGTAAGACTTGCTTTTCTTCAGCACCAAAAATCTACAAAAGAAAAACAGTCACAAACCAGGGTTCCTGCATCTCACAACTCCACAAATTTAAGACCTTTTAAGACTTTTTAAAGCCACAAATCAGAAAATTTAAGACCGCTGAGAAGAAGTGTTTGCTATCTTAAACTGTGGGTGTTCAAAGACATTTTGCTAAAAGGTGGCTTCGTTGTTGGCCTCCAAGTAAACACACTTGCAAGTCCAAGTAAACACACTGCCACAAAATGGTCAACATACCTTTATTTGTTTTCAAGTTCAAAATTACAGTGAATAGTTTGTAAGATGAAAACAGCTGCCTGCAAATGAAAAAAAACCATTACCAAAAACAAAACTAAATCAGTATTGTCCATTCAGATAAAACTAAAATAAATCTTGAATAAAAATCAACGCTGGCTGGTGGCTTGATAAGTGTAAAAAACATAGTAGAGTTTTTAAAACACTTACCATTTCATGTAGGCCTTATTAAGCAATGGAAAGTCTGAAGTTTACAGTTTTTTCCACTTTTGTAAATTATGATAGTTTAAAGTTCTCCTTTTGTCCATGTGAAAATCAAATTTATGCAAACTTGTGTTAATTGAGAAATGGGAGTGGGAAATTTAACCTGCAGCCATGGGTTTGGATTTGCACTAAAAAACTGTCGATCTCAGCTTTCCATGGGACGCCCCACGGATTTCCACTACTTTCCTTGGCCGCCATGTGAACTTTTTTTTGCCCAGCTATGTCATATTTTTAAATTGGCTTTTGATTTAAGCTTTTAATATGTAGAAATTATAATGTAAATCCAGAAGGAAAATGTTGCTATCAGATTGAGAAAAGCGTGGTATCTTGACAGAATAAACAGGACTTTTTCTGCCAGAACAAGAGGTCTGCAAACTTCATGATTGATACAATAATATATTATAAATTATTTATTATCAGGGTCTGCACAGGATGTTCTGGATTTTGGTTGCTAACTGGCACTCAGACCATTAAGTGTGGGCCAAGGTTTGAGCCTCCTTGGGGGGTCCAGGGGGCATGCTCCCCCAGAAAAAATGAAATATAGAGCCTCTCAAATTGCTGAAAATACTTTAAATCTTGTAAATGATTGATAAAAGGGCACTCAGTTTGTCTCTACATACAGAAACCTTTTTTTTGAGGGTATCTGAAAAGTATGAAAGAACTCCTAGTATCTGAAAAACATTGGCAGCCAACAATTGATCATGAAAAAGATCACAAAAAATTTGGCATCAAGCAGCAGTCCATGCAGGAACAGTTCCACAAAAAGTCTGAAGAAATGTTTACTTTAAGTGATTTATGTTGAGCTGGCCACTCACCAATGATAGTAATGCACGTATCAATGTAAAGCCCGGGAGGGGGGGGGGTTGCGGGCATAGGGCGGGCATTTGACACAATTTTTAGTCCCCTGGGCTGGCCATTTGACGATACTGGACTTCCCGGGGGGAGGGCAGTTTGATCGTTGTCAAGCCTGAATTATGTCGTGACCACTGATTTCACCGTGATATCTAAGTTTCGAAATATGTTTTTTGATGCATTTTGTGTTCCCG
>JAOBRG010399099.1:0-10162 GCA_027574985.1 Umimayanthus nakama | reverse complement strand
GATTTTGAAAAAAATAAAACGCAACTGAACCTTTGAATGCTATTTTCGAAAATAACTTACCATAGAGGTTATTTGGGCAAAATATCAGAATATTGATATTTTGGCGAGTGTCGCCGGACTCTCGAAAAATACAGAGAGCGGCTCTTAAAGATTACATTATTTTGAGAGTTTTTTTAGATAACTCATAACAAAAAGTGATGAGGCAGTTTTTTATTTTGAAGAAATTTTAAGTCTTTTCAAGGGTTTGGGTAAGTTCAAAATAAATTTTTGGGTTAATATTGAATGATTAGACAATTGACTGCTCATGTTATGCTATCCAAGGACTTTTAGGGAAGTGTTTGTTGCATTGTATTGACTTTTTCCGCTTTTTAATGAATCCAAATCCCCTAGTGACAATCAAATTTGAGGTGTGGCTCTCCCTTAAGTGCCATTAAATAAAACAATTTGTATCCAGACTATATATTCTAAATTAACAGTTCAAAGACATCCCTTTAAATGTAAAGCTTACTTTGTTTTATAACAATATGAGCAAGATTTGTGGCTATGTTTTGAATAGGATGACAAGCAAATCTGGCCAATTAAGTTAGGACCAGTTGTAAACTGACTGATGGGGTTGGACCATTAGAGTGATCTTAGACCACCCTTGTAGACCACCATATAGACCACCCATATGAACCACCTCTATCGACCACCCCTATAGACGACCTTTATAGACCACCCCTATAGACCACCCATAAAGACTGCCCCTATAGACCTATTTCATGGTTCTTGAGGCAAATTAGCACTCTGTAAGTATCAAAAGAGGAAAGAAAATGGTCTTTAAGTGCCAAAATGTTTGGATTTATTATTGAAAACATTGACATTATTGAGGTTTTTAAAAATAGAAAAAATATCCCAAAATTCTTGAAGGTAATGTTTGGGATTTTGCATGGAATTGAGCTGTGATGCCCTCCAAATGCAAAGTTCCAATACACTTCCCTGTCAAATTTTCAGTTTTTAACAACTTAACCAGTGCCATACATGTAGTTTTCAATGTTAAATCCCCAATTTTTTGGCACTTGCTAAGTTTCACCTTCTCTTTCGATTTCTGATGCTTACAGAGACCTAACATCAGGTTTTCAGTTGCCACAATAATCGCGAAAAGGGTCTATAGAGGTGGTCTATAAGGCTGGTGTATAGGGCAGGTATAGAGGTTTTCTGTAGAGGTGTTTTATATGGGAAGTCTTTAGGGGTGGTCTACAGGGGTAGTGTTTTGGGCGGGTCAGTATGGCTGGTCTGTACGGTGGTTTTAAAATAGTAGTGGTGAAAAGGGGTGGTGTATAGAGGTGGTGTATAGGGGTGGTGTATAGAGGTGGTGTATAGGGGTGGCGTATAGGGGTGATGTATGGGGGTAGCGTATGGGGTGGTGTATAGGGGTGGTGTATAGTGGTGGTGTATAGGGGTAGTGTAAAGGAGTGGTGTATAGGGTAGGTGTATAGGGATGGTGTGTAGGAGTGGTGTATAGGGGTGGTGTAGGGGTAGGGTTTACGGGAGGTCTACAGGGGTGGTGTATAGGTTTGGTGTATAGAAGTGGTGTATAGGGCTTGTGTATAGAGGTGGTTTATAGTGGTGGTGTATAGAGGTGGTGTATAAAGGTGGTGTATAGGGGTGGTGTGTAGAGGTGGTGTGTAGAGGTGGTGTGTAGAGGTGGTGTATAGAGGTGGTGTATAGGGGTGGTGTATAGGGGTGGTGTGTAGGGGTGGTGTGTAGGGGTGGTGTGTAGGGGTGGTGTACAGGGGTGGTGTACAGGGGTGGTGTATAGAGGTGGTGTACAGGGGTGGTGTATAGGGGTGGTGTATAGAGGTGGTTTATAGTGGTGGTGTATAGAGTTGAAGTATAGGGGTAGTGTTTAGGGGAGGTCTACAGGGTTGGTGTACAGAGGTGGTGTATAGGGGAGGTCTACAGAGGCGGTGTGTAAGGGTGGTGTATAGGGGTGGTGTATAAAGGTGGTGTATAGGGGTAGTGTTTAGGGGAAGCCTACAGGGTTGGTGTACAGAGGTGGTGTATAGGGGAGGTCTACAGGGATGGTGTGTAGGGGTGGTGTATAGGGGTGGTGTATAGAGGTGGTGTATAGAGTTGGAGTATAGGGGTAGTGTTAAGGGGAGGTCTACAGGGTTGGTGTACAGAGGTGGTGTATAGGGGAGGTCTACAGGGGTGGTGTGTAGGGGTGGTGTATAGAGGTGGTGTATAGGGGTAGTGTTTAGGGTTGGTCATATAAGTGACCTTTAGTTGAAGTCTGTAGAGCAGAGTGGTTGGCACAGCGGTAAAGATCTCTGCCTCCCAATCCTGAAGTCCCCAGTTCAATCCCTGGCCTGGTCGAGGATTGAATATTTGGGTTACCTTTCTTGTTCACTCAGCTTTCCATCCTTCAGCGGTCGGTAAAATGAGTACAAGCATACATGGACTGCTTTGTAAATTTGCATCTAGTCCGCTGGGGATAAAGAGATCATTTTTAAGCGCCTTTAAGCATCTTCTTATGGAAAAGGCGCTATATAAATGCACCACTTTGCTTTACTTTCACTTTGAAAAGGTTGGTGTGTGGGATCAAGTTGACAAAACTGAGTTTCGCCAACCGCGTTCCCAGGCTCTTTCCTCTCCCGAGAGAAAGACCCTGGTTGGGTCTAGTCACGTGCCACCCAGATTCCAGGTGGTAACAAATAAAACAATCTATCATGTGCTTTTGTTTTGACGAAAACATAATATTTTCCTTGCTACACTAGGCTAAATAAGAACAAGAATCAATTTTAAGTACATCTTCAGCATTTATTTTATTTGTTACCACCTAGAATCTGGGTGGGACGTGACCAGACCCAACCAGGGTCTTTCTTGAGAGAGGAAAGAGCCTGGGAACGAGGTTGGAGTTTCGCATGACTGTTATCATGCATTCAAAGCTGACTCATTTTGTAGTTATAACTGTAGTGTGACAAATTGCAAATCTAACTCATTTTCAGCCCACGACATTTTCAAAATGGCCTTCGCATTTGTTGTGGTAAAAATGATTTGGCAAGTTTTTCCCAGTCCTGGAACCCGTGGTCCAAAGAGATTCCTTTTGTCACTGTCCGTGATCACAGAGGGTGTGAGTTCCTGGATCAAGTTCCACCCTACTTGAAAGTGAATCTGTTCAGTGAAGAAATCATTCCTGCTATTCAGAGTGCTCACAGTAAATTGCTGCCGGGTGTCGAAGATGAGTCACTTGAGGTAGCTAAAGAACCGATACCCATGAATATATACGTTGGAATCTCCCCCCTAACTCATAACTGGGGGATTTGGGGATTTAACCGCGATCGTGGAAAATATGGTTATTGAGAACAAGTCATCAGAGAAATCCACTTCTGAAAACCAAGAAAAACAAATATGTGTTACAGAGGGTTGTCACATAGAAAACATGATTTAATAACGACAGAAAAATTATACTAAAGGATATACATAATAAGCTAAAAGCTGTCTCTTGATATATATGTTAGAAATTTTTGTTTAAAAAAACCTAAAAGACATAATCTAAATTTATTATTTTGGTATACCGTTTTTTTAGCATTTTAAAAACAATACAACACAACCTTGTCTATGTTAAAGACATGTTTAGTATTGCATCTAGGTAAGAATAATGTGAATATTCAACAAGCAACATATAATGTTGTTGTCGGTCGCAGATACTTCGATCATTTTACTGTTGCCTTGCAGTTTGATGGCTCCATTGTCTGGTCTTTGTTTTGACTTGCATGCACCGTCCTCAGTCTATGAAAAAAATAGCCGTCATTACTTCTATAAATCTATAACTCTAGTTTTATGTCAGAAACAAACTCTAAAATGGAAAGAAGGTGGAAGTGCCGAGTTGTCAGTTGAGCTTCAAAGAATACAACCTCGGCCGGAGTAGGACACTCTCGTCGGTGCTCATTACTCTTAAGGCGGCGGTTTAGAAAATTAACCCTAAAATCACGTTATACTTTGTGTGTGTGTGTAACTGTCTGTGTGTGTGTGTGTAACTGTCTGTGTGTGTGTGTGTAACTGTCTGTGTGTGTGTGCGCCCGCGCGCGTGTGCTTGTGTGCGTGTGTATGTGTGACTGTCTGTGTGTGTATATATGCGTGTGTATGCAAATTATTTTGTTAGTTCAGTTAAGTATAAATATTTTCAAAACTCAGCATTGTTCTGGTTTTGGCTCAATTCCATTGTCGTAAGAGCACCATTCAGTCTAGGTTAAAATGTTTGTATGGTTTGATAACGTCCCGCTCTATTTATTTGAACTGCGTTCGTAACGCTATCGTGGTCCTGCGTGGCACCACCTGTCTGTAGAATAAGTGTCAGTTGAGGTTTCGTAGTAGCTTTAAACTTTTTAGTCCGGATTCCTTTTAAGATTTTCCTAGAATATTGGTTAAACCAAGACTACAGAAATCTTGCCGTTGTTTTCATGGCTGGAGGATCTTTGAGGTCGCTCATCGCTGTCAAGTTTGTTTTGGGCTGCTTTTAATCCTGCATAGCTCTGAAGACCAGTGACTTCATCTAATCACGGCTCGTTAACAGACCAACAGGTTGAACACCACCATCCCTACCGCTGGATGGTGCAGCGCTCTTTGGGTTAATATGTGATTGGCTAGGGCCAGCGCAATACAAACTTGAGAGTGACCAATAAACGTCCAGGGTTAAGTTCTAATGAAAACAATGGTAGTATTGGCTTTAGGTTGTGACACGTGTGTAGATAACCTCGAGGAAATAGCCAAGACAAACACGCCGTACTTCTTCAAGAGTTTTCTTTAACATGACGTAAGATAATCTTTGTTTTTATCTTTAGTAATGCAACACTTTTCACGTGTAAATAGTATTGCATTCGTTTCGTTCCATTTCCATCAAGTACGATGAACTGTTGACAACAATTGTATTTATAATGAGACGCAATTAAATAGTGGAAGTACAAGTTTACACTATTGTCTTTTTCGCAATTATGCAACTCCCCGTTTTGGATCCATTTTTGAGGTCAATGGTTGCTTTACCGAACTGAAATACGATGTAATCCGGGTTCCAGGCTGGAGAATATTGGCAGACGTGCAAAGTCCGTGCGACAAGACGTTTTGTTCTGAAAGAGCAGTGACTTCCAATTGTCTGCAGATCTTTTTAGGAAGTTTTCTGCGGTGTTACTCTCTCCGCATGTACGCACGTGAGCGTGAACACTTAAGTTAACCTTACGTGCGTGTGTTTGTAAAGGCGGTTTAAATGTCGTCATGTTAGTCTGAGTGACACAATCCAGCTTTCAATGACTCTTATCTCACAATGTTCAGCAATCAAAGCCGTTCCATCCTTTCTTTGTCTGCGTAAGCGAGGAAACTAAGAACGTGGTGAGTTCAACTCGAAACGTCGTCCTTACACTTAACTTTACGACTAAAGATGTACAACATCAGACCCTGTTGATGACACTTCATATTTATACGAGAGGTGCTACCTTTTGCCTCTCGCAGCAGTGGGGCCGCGGAGAACTGGGGGAAAATGCTGTCTAGCCCCGTCTCCTGATCCCGCAGCCCCTTACTTTTGCCCAAGTTTTCTAAGAAAAACCGAGAACTTTCAAACGTTACGGTCTTCAATTCAGTTCTCGTCCACCGATACAATGGACTTTCGTCTACCCTAGTATAATGAAGGAGAAAGTATGAATACGTTTTTAAATAAACGCTGCAAACGAGCATCATTAGCATAATGTCTAGTTAGAAGTTGGTTTTGGCCAATTCTAGTATATATCTGCCTTTACGACTGAAATCTCAAAATTTTTGACAGAGTATGCCCCCCCCCCCGTTTCACGGAGGGTGGTTCAGCCCAATCACCGTTAAGGCTGCAGAAGCTTGCCTCATAGTGACACTGTCGTTGCTGTGTATGTTACACGTCTTGCAGCGATTGCTATCGTTACAGATGAATTAAGTATGAAACATTGCAGTGTGCAGCGCGCTAGTGTGAGTGTGTGCAGCAGATCCTAACTCCTTATCTAACATCTGCTCCAGGGCTGCTGTTTTACACGCTCATTCTTCTCGCTTTTCCGCAGGTTGACTGGCTATGCTGATAACAGCCCGCGAGCAAAGCAAAGCGGTCTGCGGGTTCATTTCGGTCACTTTGAACCCAGCCTCCTCCAAGCCTGGAACCCGTGGTCAAGTGATATCCCATACGTCACGTTCACGAGTCATGCGCTATCTCATCTTGTCGACCAACCGCCTTCCTATCTGATTGCGAATGGTTTCCAGAAGGCGGTTGTTGACGCAATTTCAGCCGCACGTGAAGCGGTCTCGAATCAACAAAGTGTTGGAAGTCCACTGCAAGTTATGGAGGAGGAAATCCCTATCTGGCTTTATCTAGGGCTCACAGCTATGGTCAACAACCAAAGCAAGCTGGGCTATTGTAAGGATAGAGGGAGTGTATTTTGGTAGCGAGATTGGTGTAGTGCGGTAGTCAAACCGATTTACTATATGCATTAATTAATGTCTTGATTATAGCGGGTGACCTATTTTACGCGTGAACATTCGTATCTCGACTCCACCTTTAGACAGTCTTCACTGTAACCTTGAAAGCTGCATCGTTATTTTTGCGTCATCGTGATCTAATTAAGTTGACACGTAGATTTCAGGGGGAGTATTCCGAAGTTGTACCACCGTTTATCCTTTGACACTAGGGCTGTAGCGAGGGGAAGGACGGGGAGTTAGACTCCGTCCGCACGTAGCCGGGTGTTATTCAAAACGGAGACTCTTTTCCTCAAAATGTGACGTCAAAACGTAACCGGTGTAGCGGGGGGTTTTCAGATACGCTTTTCAGGGTAGAAACTTTTGAAAACCGAGACGTATTGTGGCGAATACGGAGGTTTTGAAAAGCGATGACGTCATGCCTAGAATCCAGGCTCGCTCTTCCGCTATACGATTTATAAGCCTCTACGTGTGCCACGCTGGATGCAGTTTTTTTTAAATACGGAGAAAAAATACTCCGTTTTCAGAAATTTCCGGTGCGTGTGGACAGGGCCTTAGACTATTGATTGAGTTTGATGAAGGTGTTAGATGTAGGCCGGCTACACTTCAGACTTAGGTAGCTTACAAAGAAGAGATAAGATTGCTGCAGTGCAGAACTGGTTACACTGTGGGTGAGTAACCATGAAATTTTGTGTCGATATACTTGCATAGTTATATAAAATCCAGTACAAAAGCTTTTAGAAGTTCGTGAAAGCATCGGATTCTCGTCTGTTTGCAAAATTAACAAATACAAAAGAAGTAATACGGTGAAGGGTTCTTGACTTGGATCAAATTCGCAAGAACAATATGCTATATACATGTAATCAATAAAGTTGTTTGTTTCGTCAGGTTTGTGCAACGGATTATTTTTTGTATTTCTGACTAGCGGAAAGAAGGACTTGTCCGCACCTAAAAATCTACCTGTTTTAATTTTAAACTTTCATCATATTCAATTGGTGTAGATAGGTGGTAGGGCTAAACTAACTTAATAAGCTTTAATAGGGGTCGTAGGGTGTCACAGGGTACCCATGGCCGGTACGGGAAATATCAAACTGGAACCTTGCTGTATTGACCGAGCGGGAGCGCATTTTACCTGCCAAGTCTGAAATTTGATTTTCCCTCAGAAAGAGCGAACGTTCGAGATTAATTACAAGTATTTTGTATTATGTGGTACTTTTTGCTAGAATCAAGAACACCGTGCAAGTTAGTGGTAACTCTCTACTTCGCCCTTCCGGTTGTACGAGCGCGTACATCACTTTAGTCCGTAATGCTGGTGGGCTTTACTAGATATCCAGACTAAATCCTTGTCTTATAATGTAATCTTATGTAGTGTTATATAATGTAATATAATATAACATAATATATCATAATATATTATTTAACAGTTATCCCCCCAAGTGCATCACGGATGTTTCATCTAACCGCTGGTCACCGACAATAGCGCTGGATATCTACCTTTTATTGTCCAATCAGAGCGCGCGTAAAGTGCTATCTACTTAGTTTGGCAAATACTAAAATGTAACGTAGTGTACTGTCGTGAGCCGTTCAGCTTCAGTTTTAAAAATACTGACACTGAGTGTGTCGGACAAAGTGGTCGTACTGGAAATGTTTCCTTGTTACAAATTGTAATGTCCCTACTGAGATCTGATACATCAAAAGCATTTCTTTAAAAGATTGCTAAGAAGTTTTTCGTTTCTGTTTTTGTAACTGTCTTGCTTTTGTTAGAAAGCTTTTCTATTGCCATTAATTTACAGCATAACGGGAGTTCGAAGATCGAAAGTGTTTGTTTTCGAAATTCTTTTGACCTCCGCTTCCTCCTCGATTGAGAATCTGTCCAGACACAAGCGTTTCTCCGTACACAGGAAAGCTGGTCAGCGGACTGTAATGAACAAAGTAACCAAAATGCAAGGAGACAGAAACAGGATACATGTACAGAAAAACACTAGCCTGCGTAGCTAAAGGTCTTGTCAGAAGACGGGAAACTCGATGAAGCGAATTCAATTTCAGGCGCAATATTGAACGAGTTTTTTCTTTTGAACTTGTAAAAAAAAGGCGCAAGAAATCGAATTCGCTTTATCGAATTTTCCGTCTTCTCACAAGAACGCCAGCTACGCAGGCTGAAAAAGACATTATAATTGAGAGCGCGATACCCCGTACTTCTCAACCTCGAACCATACCACGAAAAAACGAGTTTTGTTTGAGATAAAGAGTTTCGACATAACCGATGCCACGATAAACTTCTGAAACCTAGATAAAGAGTTGTTCGAGATAAGGAGTCTTACACTGGGTACCAGAGGCGTACTCGCTTAAGGCGAAACATTTAAATTATTTTAATAACAAGAAGCAAGTAAATTGCTTTGACTCGTGCCTCTTAAAGTGAATTGAAACCGAATACATAGCGTATACCTCGAATTGCAGTTCATAGCCACTTTCGCGTTTTAAACGCTAGTACGCACTAGACAATCGTCACACCTGTCTGGTTTAACCCCTTAGAAAAGAAACTTTGCTTGAAAATATAAGCAATGTTCAGCGACGAACGTTTTCCGTCCATGGAACTCTAAATGCTAAACTCTTGAAAGCGAAACATTGATCTTTTAACCTTATCTTACACGGGCTTTTTTGGGCTAGCTGGTCACGAGGGGATGGAATCCACCACACCTTTATAACTTTAGTTCTACTTGACAGATTTGAACTTAATTTGTTCCAGTAATAGATAATCGCAAGACAATTTAATTGACATTTTTAATTGACATATGACGTCACCATAACGTTATCATAAGGTAAAATGTTGAAATTGACCAATAATTTTAAACATTTAATAGAAAGTGAACGGGAATTTTCACTGGCTAAAACTTATCATTAAAACTAATATATAAACCAAGTCGGTAGTAATATAAATCACTGTGCAAAAAAATATTCTTTAAAGTTTTTGACACAAATTTGGCAATTTTTTTTTGTACAACATGTTGACTTTTCTAGAACAACATTGCTCTCTTCTTTGGGCAATAAAGTGCTTCCTATTTACAAATATGCCTTTTGTTTATACAAACAATGTCACTAAGAGCACTAGCGCTTATCAGTTTGTTGAAAATAGGTAAATATATGAGAAATTTTGTTTGTCGGCCAAGTATTGTGAAATACCTATGACTTCATCGATCTTAATTATATTTTATTTTATTGATTAAAAGTGCGAAAGTATATGTTTGTGACTGTCAGTGTTCTTTTTCTATTCAGATCTGGTGAAAAATGGACAGTAAATGAAAATAACATAAGTTTTGATAAAATTTCATAAACCCTTTCAATAAACCGTTGCCATGGAAACGGAACATAACATACCCCTCAAATTTTGACAAAAATGTAATATGCGATAAATTTTAGGAAAAGTTACCAAACATCGGCACTATAACTTGAATACCTGAAACGCTATTTAAAACTAAAGTCAAAAGTGGTGGAATCCATCCCCCCCCCCCCCCTCGTGAAAGATGGGGTTAAAACTTTCCGAAACACTGTTTCTTCGGGTTTGCTTATCAGTCTAAGTCTGATAGCCATGTACTGAGGTGCTACATGTGCTGAGGCGTCCCCGCAATCCAAACTCTCCAGATTATCTTAATTCCTGACAAAATTAAACTGCAAGCAGTCTCTTTCTGTCAGCTCA
>JAOBRG010399088.1:0-10162 GCA_027574985.1 Umimayanthus nakama | reverse complement strand
GTGACAGCGATGGTACCAGATATTGCTGTGACAGCGATGGTGAGCGAGACTAGAGTGACAAATATGGTGACAGTGATGATAACGGACAGTGTTGTGACAGATACATTAGATTCTACTTAACTCTTAATGTAGTTTTTATGCTCTATACCAAAAAACAACAACCTTTGTTTGTATACCCCTAAAAGATACAGATAAAGGTCAATCTCAAGGTTTTACTGAAAATCTCCAGATTTTTGGGCTTCCACTCGAGATTTCCTGTGATTTCAAGGTTGAGAGGTCTACTAAAACTTCGAACGTAATTTTTAAATTTGTTTTGTGAGTTATAAGTTTAATTTTTACTTCTCTGCCGAGAGATGTTTCGGGGTCTTAATAAAAATGTAGACTTTTATTTCCAATTGAAGGACACGAAAGGAACCGAGAAGGCAACTTTATTGCTTTATGTGTATGAGATTACCAACTGCAGTTGTCAGTTGGAAACCACCTGCAAGGAAAAGTTCTCGATTCGTGTAAAACACAGATCTTAACACAAAAAGCTTACACGGTGTTCATTGTAAATAGCCAACTGGTTTGCCTCCGGCCAGTTGAAGATCTCAACTCAGTTATGTTTAATTTGTATGTTAACTTGATAACCTATAACATGGCATTGAAAAGTCCCGACGGGGAAATTGTCGTTAGAAGTTGTATTTTTGTATTTTGTAAATATATGTGCTGGCCGATGTTCTCTTGTAAGATCAGGTATTTCTCTTTTGTGACAGCCCCACTCCAACTATTAAATGGTTAATAAATGGCAGTCCCGCGGTCGGTTTCAGCAGAGGAATTCGATTGACAGGAACAAACAAACTGAGTTTCTTTCCCGATGCGCTGGCTGTTGGAACTTACAAAGTCACATGCCAAGTTGTGCAAGGAAACACAAGCGATGAGAGATCTATGGAAGTGACGGTTGGAAGTAAGTGTTTAAACAATGCTCTTGCTTCAAAGTATATACAAACATACCGACAGACTAATTTGCTCCTCGTGTAGGGAGCAAGATTAGAGTCCACCAAGAGGGAATAAAACCCCTGTTACCAACCCGAAATTCCTGTACTCATGTATTAACTCTGTGCACAACTTTAGTTGAATCTAAGCAGACTTTTCATGCCAACTTGAAATTCAACTCAACAATTCGGTTGGGGTTTAACGGTTGGTCAAGTATTATTCCCTCAAAAACTGAAAATAAAGTCGAGAAAAACACTGACTGTCTGTGAAAAAAATATTTTTTCTCCCGCCTCTCAAGTCTGAACCTCATGGAAACCACGTGACTAGTCACCAGTTCCTTCCCCGGGCTATGCTCACTTCAGGTCTACACTACCGCTTCCGGTCTGTACTGGGATAGGTCAGCTGTGCAAATCACAGACAGACAGCAAGACCGAGACATACTGTAATTTACACGTACCTCTACATTTGTAAAAACTGTTAAATACTTTTGCAAAATGTGGGCGGCAGGGGAGAGTTGGTAAGTGGGTGGGGTCATGTCGACGCCTCCCTTGATTTATTAACCTGCGATCAGGCCTTTGTGGGGGCGCGAAAAAAGGTTGGAACTTGTGCCACGAGTATTATTCTTGCAGACTTCGCAAAAGCGACAAGCATTGATTTTTCTTTCTGATATGAAAGTGGGATAATGAGAGTGATCGAACTAAATTCAACTTTTCTGTGCAAAAAGTATGCAAGAAAGATCGGGGTCGTCTTTAACTCTACGAACGAAAGATCCCATTGGATAACAGACAATATAAGTAACCCAGACCCCATTGTTAAAGAACGCAAACCTTAAGAAAGAAAGAAAAAAACAACAATGAAAGCGTGTTCGTAGAGTTAAGCCTTACTGAAAGATCGTTGTTATGACTTGCAGGTAAATGTGTAAACGCCACTAAAAAGGTGCACCGAGCAAGCAAACACGAAGGACCTTGTTAATAGTATAAAAAAATTACCGAGTTGCGGCAGCAGCCGCTTAAATTGGATTCCCCCCTCTTGAGAAATATTTATTTACAACAGCAGTCGAGTTTGGCAAACAGGTGAAATAGCAGTTTAAAAGACACATCAAGTGTGTTTAAATAGGATGGTAACGAAACGTGGTCAACTTTGATGGAAGATGATGAAAGCCATAAGTTAAAATGAAGTCGAAGAAGCAAAATAACCACATCGCTCTGCCAAGCTGAAACTTTTTTGCAATACGGGCTTCTGCACTTGCTTACTTAAGTAGTTGCAGTATATTTGGCAGAGATTACAACAAGCCATGTATGTATGATCAAAAAGACGAAAACAAAATTAGACACAAAAAACTTTATTTATTCATTGATCATTCAGCGGCAAAGGACATTTTATCACAGTAAAAGTAAGTCAGATGAAAAACCTACGGCAGACGACTGATGTATTGCTACGTATACATCTCTCAGCATGGTCAACTCATTGAGATAAAATATTTTAAATTCGAGCGAACGTATTAAAAGAGATTTGAAAAACCCTTACCAAGTCTCCACAGTGTGTATGTGCCTCGTCAACAACAATGGCAAAAGCTTTTTTAAAGTTTTTGGCGGCTCAGCTTCCGTTTTGGGGAAAGCCATCGTTCGGCTCTTGAACATTACGCCCTTCCACAGCTTCATGGTCTAACTGTAGGCTTTCTTCCATGCATGCAGGCCGAAGCCCCAGTTCTCCTTTTAACTTGTTGATAGTTTATAAACTCTGTTAATGGACTCACAACAAAATAACACAAAACAGTTCTTTCTCGATTCTTTCATCCTGCTTCCCTTGCAGAAATAATGTCAGATTGTGAATTCGTTTGCAGAGTTTGGGCTAAAACTTTTCTGTAGCCTGTTGGCAAAAATATAAGATCATTGGGTCGATATAGGACAGATGCCTTGATGCTTTGTTTTTGCTACGGCCTTAAACCTTCAAGTTTTAGAAACTAGATTGACTTCCTTTAACCCAACAAAATTCATCGGTTGCCATTACTCATTGCACAGTAGTAACCGGAAGTCGATGTTCTCTGTTAGGTAAAGCCTTCGTTTTATTTTTTCTCTCTCTTTCTCTTTTATTTTTTTTCGTGGACCCATGAAGGCCTTATCGCAGGTTTTTGTATAAAAAAGAAATACACTTTACTTGTTGATGGTAACAAGTTTTACATGAAATTACATTCTATGTGTCTCTCATCGCAACGCCAGCATTGCCCTACTCTATTTAAAAAGTTTGTGGACTGATTTAAGTCCAAAATAATCCCATTTAATATTTGGGTTTGTTCTCGACTGTATGTTTTTATAAATTTGGGCACTTTTTAAAATCAAGTTCTTATGAAAAAGGTTCTTAGACGTATACAACAAAGAGAACATCTTGTAATCTAATTATCTCAAGCCTTGTTAAAAGCGTTGAAGTGTTTGTGTAAGAAACTTTTGTGCTTTTTCGATAACAATTTATCTTGATCTATTGTTTAGGTAAACCCATTGTTGGGAAAGAAGTAAACCAAATAAACACGACATATGGCCAAACAATTAACTTACGGTGCGATGTGGGTATCGGGGACCAATCTGTGACAAGAGCATGGTATTACAACGGACAGCTGTGGAATAACAAGTATGTTCTACAGTAGACATAGAGACATATACCTTGTTTATACACGTTAAAATTATCAGTGACACATTTGAGGGAAAATATATAAGAATGAAAAACATTACAACACTGTTTGCCGTGTGTGTTTCTAGTGCAAAGAGGTGCAAACGGATCCCTTGTTTGAAGGATGAGAGCGTTGAGGGCTGTTCGCAGGGACGATGACAAGTCATCCCATAATTTTGCACCGCTATACGCAAGAAATGTTTTGATGTAGTTTTCCCTTGGACTCGTTCATTACTTATTAAAAGTTTTTTTAAAATAGAATATAGAAATATCTCCAATGATAATAGGTAATTTAAGACAGCTACTCACCTTTGAAAGGAAAAGTTTAAAGCTCAAAACAAATCCGTACGGTTAATTTGGAATCAAGGACTTGTGCGGAGTCCTGAAATATATGTTACGGACACTTTAGCCCCTATGCATTCCTTCTGTTTCGATTACATAATCTCCATGTTATACCCATTAAAATACTTTTTTGACTTTAAGTGGTGAGTTGTAGGTTAGTTGGTTTACTTCAACAAATAAAGTTAAAATTACTTACACTATCTGCTGTGTTTTCCAAAGACTTCTCAAGTCTGTGTCGTCAGTCGACAGTGAGTCGACTCTACAGATTAAAGCCGTTCATCCCGGGGACAGCGGGGTTTACCAGTGTTTTGCCAAGAACAAGTTTGGCTCAGCGATCACGCGAACGTGGCTCAGAGTCGAAGGTAATTATATTTATACAATATAAATCACATCAATATATAGCGGTGAAGATTTTCATATGGAAAACAGCATTCTATAATTCACCTCGACGACGTTAATATCTTAGACAGAGACAATAACTGGTTCGCCAAAGGAGTACGCGAGACAGTTCAAGCTGGAACACATCGCCTTACACTGAATAGAAACTGAGACAGGTTCAAGGAACACGTGACGTGTATTACCGGTATATTAGTCATGGGACCTTGTCTTTAAACGCATGTGAACAATACGAAAGCTCAAACGCAAAAGTTTCACACAGATCCTTTATTGAAAATCTGTTGTATGTTAAACCCTTTGCTAATAATAGGTGTAAGAATTTTTTTGCGTAAAACATTCAACTGATAATGGTGATAGTAGTAGTCGAAATAATAAGAATAAAAATATTAATAATAACAAAATAATAATAATAAAAATAAAAATAATAATAAAGATAATGATAATGATAATAAGAATAACAATGATAATGATAATGACAATGATAATGATGGTAATAATAATAATAAAAATAATAATGATAATAAAGCAATAATAATGATAACACTAGTATTAATAATAATGATAATGATTTTCACCATCATGATAATGATAGTTGTAATTATAAAAATAAAGATAATAATAATTATAAAAATAATAATAATAATGATAATAATAATAATAATAGTAATAATAATGATGACGATAACAGAGATCAGCTGGAAAACAACAAAAAGCTATTTACAGTCAGCATAAAATGAGATAGATATCAGTTAATGCTTTACAACGTGATATCACGTAGTTGCTAAAATGGAACGGTGCAATTAAAAAATCAGGAAAACGACAAAAAATCTCTACGGTGCATAAACCCTAACCAGCTGGAGACAAAGTAACTCATTTGTGGGTGTTTAAACAGCAAAGCTTTAAGCATCTATGTCTTGACTGCTTCCAACTCGCGCATATCGCAAAGTCGTGTCAGGTACAAGTATATTTATGTAGGACTCGTGCAAGACAGATGGACGACTCACGCAATTTCATGAAAGGTTTTGAAGCATATGGTTACTCCTATGTATGAGCTATATGGTGACGTGCGGCTTTTTAGGGTGTACTTTTGCAACCTTCTGATTATAAACAGGGTAAAACATTACGGGTTTTAAACAAAAATACCCTAACAAGGTCTAGAAATTACTTGCTTTGCCCGTAAAAAGTGTGAAACTTGAGCTCGAAATCATGAACTAGGTTTAAATTTTTGAAAATTTCCTTATACCGGGTTGAGGTTGATTGACTGGGCAGAACCCCCTACCAAAACTTGGGTTGAGTACCCCCGGGGAAAGCAGTTTGCTTTCTTTTTCTCTGTTTCTCTTACACTGGCGCACTTCTAGCATTCTAGCTTGTTAAATATGCACGGCAGAGCGAAAACACGATGACGTTTTCAATAGCTTGCCAAACAAATTAGGTGAAGATAACAGTTTGTCATCTGACTTCAAACTACAGTTATTTTTTTAGTTGTTTTTGTCTCCAGGACAAAATTTAAAACATTATTTAACTTATCAAAAACTTAACAAAACGATAAAGCATTTGCTTTTGATAATTCTTTTGATAATTCTTGCAGTGTAAAACATCAATTTGTTTGGTTTTTGAACAGTTGCAAGGAAGCCATATGATGTACAGATATCATCAAACTGCACCGACTTCACTACTGAGTTGAGTTGGTCAATGGATGCTCAGTCGATCGTCACAAGATTTCACGTTCAGTACAGCTCAGAGTTTGAGCCAGGCAAGTTCTTCCCGCTTACAATTGTGGAGGATGGTTCGGCTCGTCGTGTAAGCCTCGTCAACTTGTCCCCATGGGCAAACTTAACATTCCGTGTTGTTGCTGTCAATAATGTAGGCGAAAGCCTTCCGAGTAAGAGCACCACTTCACAGCTTTGTCGGACCCGCCAACATGGTAAGTTCTCTGCAGGGAATCAGTCCCATTATCCGAATTGAGAAGTGTATTTAAAGAACTACTTTCTTACCTATTTACCTTTTTATCTTTTTACACTACAAGTTTTTTTACAACCCAACAGCTCACCATCCTTTAAACCTGCCAAACTAATAACTGTCTACCAACCTGATAACCATTTAACCAGGTACTTTTGTTAGAACTGACCAGCCAACCTTTTGTCAACCCTCCAACCAATTATTCTGCCAACCTGTTGGCTTGTCAACCTGTATCACAGTGTACCAACTTGTCAGCTTACCGCTTCTGTGGAACAAGCTTGCTTTAAACATTAAGAATTGGTCACTTACCTACCTACCTACTTACCTACCTATCTACCTAACTATCTTCTAGTTTTGGGGATTTTAATAACACTATAATTTATTCAATTTAGTTCTATCTATGTGCTTTAAAATAGTGGTCAGTAGCCAAGTTTTACTGGGTACCCTCTCACTTACCTTATAACTAACTAAATTACTTTCTTAATGGACATGTTTATCCTTTCTTAGTCCCCAAAGTGTATCCTGCAGACCTAAAGGTCAAACCGGGCCGTCTATCCGGACAATTGATAGTTCAGTGGAAGGTATGTACCAAAGCCACCTGTTCTGTTCGGGAAGCGGGTGGGGTAAATTATATCATCAACAGCAATCATGTAACACTTGGTACTAGTACTACGTTTCGTTTCGCATTAGCAAAGAAGTAGAAAGGCGCCTCGTGAACACTGCAAAAGCTTTTTTATATGACGAGAACTGTTTGTTTAAATAAATATGATAATGATGTTGTTGTTGTTGTCAATCATGATCGTGATGATGGTGGTTTTTTTCTTTACCTTGTAAAGTGGGCACCCGACTAGATTAGCTCCCATAGTTATTTCGGGTGCCCAGACACTTTATATTCGTTTAATTCAATTTGTATTTTTTATGTGCAAAGCAGTGCAAATAAATTATTGTTGTTGTTGTTTTTGCAGCCGTTGACACAACTACAACGCAACGGTGAAGGGTGCCGCTATGTTGTAGAACTGCGATTGAAAGGGGAAAATAAATGGCAATTTTCAGTCACGGCAAGCACATGTGACGAAACTGAGTTAACTATTGGAAATAGAGATGTTTATCAGTTGTATGAAATTCGTATTAAAGCAACCAACGATATAGGTAACGGGCCTGTAAGCCCTAGTGTTCAGTCCTTCTCCGGTCAACCTGCCCCGTCAAACAAGCCCGTGAACCCCCGAATCATAGCTGTTAATGGTTCGAGTATCACCGTTGCCTGGGACGCACCCAAAGTGCTTAGCGGTAGTGTCGATAGCTATCAAGTAAGTAAGGCAGATTGGCTGTAATTTGTATAGCTAATTGAACCTTTACGAGTTCAATATGGAACTAATTTACACGAGAGTGTTTGAAAGAGAATCAATGGGCGAACGCAATTTGAGCTCAGTAAAACACACAAATGCAAATTATGTCCATATTGATGAACGAGTAAAAGGTTCGATTACTTGTTAATCTTCCCAAAAGCATCAAGTCCGCCTCGTCTGTCAACTGCTTTAAGTCCAAACTGAAAACTTACCAAAATGAACAGTCGGCTTATACTTAATTTTTTTTTGTTAATTATTCTTAGGTCTAAATTATTAGCTATACATAGTTTTACGTGTATTTATAGATTATGTTCAATGTTTCTTTTATTTTTAATTTCACTGAATTAGTGACAGTTAAGTGTAAAGCGTATAGAACGCTAGATATATGCACTATATAAAACTTATTTATTGTTTATTATCTTATACTGAAAAAAATATTTTATTATAAAATTCAAACTGCACGAATTACCTCGGCATTCACACCTACAATTAGCAGATTTGCGACCGTTCAAGAAAAAACAGAAGTCAAAAAATCGGAAGAAGAGGTGGGCATGACGAATCATGAATGTTAGGACCTCATTCACGGAGTTACTGTGCACTATTACTACACTGACCAATTACTTCACTGTCCGTCATCTCTTAACATGTTATCTGTATGTCTATCCAAAGGTTCTAAAAACTGAAACCTGGACCCATTTCTGCTTTTACGTGGCCAACCCTACACGGTCTTGAATGATCTGTTTAAGGGAAGGTGGCAAAGCAGCCCTCAAGCCAAAATAGTGTTTGAGAAACTAATAATTGAGTACAACAACAGAGTGTTCTGATTAAATTTTGAACATTGCAATATTATTTGAATTCATGAGATTGCTGCTAGCACTTGTTGCTGGCAAAACATTTTTCTGGTATAGAAACCCGTAATGCTCTAAATAGAGATCTGAAGGGTAAAATTTCCGTACTGGGGCGTACTTAACTATGCATACAATACTTTACAAGATTTTGGGAAAATAACCCTAACCCAAACCCTAACCGAAAGTTTGTAAAATATTGCATGCATAATTAAGTACGCCCCAGTAAGGAAATTATCCCATCTGAAGTAACCTATATACTGATATATATCAAGTTGCAATTTCCAAACAACAAAGGACGCTAGTATTGGAAGTTTAAAGTTTCTTGTTTTTGAGTTGTTAAAGATCAAAACAAAAAAAATGGCTAGTAATAAATATTGAAAATAGCTGTATGAACGTATCATATTGTTTTATTGAAAGCAAATTAAGGGTTCATAGAACCTATATTTTGAAAAATCACAAAAACTTGCAAAATAATAAATAATAAGGACCTCACGCGTCATGTTTTTGGTGATTCCGGACGGGAAACTATAATAATTTTTTTACTTGGCCTTACCGTTCTTGTGTTTTATATTTACAAACTTGTTCTTCCTTCTTTCCTCGCCAGATATTCACAATTTTATTTCTCTGTATATTGGGCACCCGACTAGACAAGCTCATTTATATAGTTATTTCGGGTGTCAGCAACCACTATATTTTCTTTTCAGATTTTGTAGTATTGTAACATTTTTACTAATAGTGGAAATAAAGTTTTGCTGTTGTTGCTTTGGTGCGACAAAGTTTCATGCGGGGAACATAGAAAACTAGAGACTTCTATTGTTTGGAATCCTGGTATTTGAAGAAACGTTATAGCACAAAAGAAATTTGTTTTAATCAGGGAAAGCAAAATGCCACAGAACAATATAAGGTTGCCTCATTCTTATAGAGCATTTTCACGCGACGTTACGCGGCCGTTATGCTGGTGTACTTTTAACAATAGAAAACTAATCGCCTTCTATTGTTTGGTACACCAACATTGCTGCCCTTTCTTTGTCTGTTTCTTTCTTGGGATTGAGTGAAAACGCTCTATACAGACTTATTAAAACATTTTAGATTTAGGGGTTAAACTTAAATTTGTGTGTAAAACATGACATATTTCAAAATCGTATTTCTTAGAACCTTTAATTTATTGTTATGATTTTAGGTGTATTACTGGCTCGGATTTCCCACTTATGTACAAATACCTGAACCAGCTAGGAAAAAACGAGCAGCTCCAAGCGGCTTTGAGATTAAAATTCCCCGAAGCTTTCAGAAGAAACAGTTCAACCACACATCAGCCTTAATCACGGGCCTGAAGCACCTTACCACCTACACATTCTACATTACGAGCCAAAACAGCGGCGGGGAAAGCTTCAAAGGCATTGATATTTATCACAAGACAACTGATAAAGGTGTGTGATATGTTGTACTTTAAGTTATCTAGACACGTTTACCCCTAATAATCAAACCCACAGTTATAACATCGCAACAGTTACAAGAATCATCGCATATGATAGATGAAGAAAATTCAGCCAAACCGTACGTTTCGCGTGCACCGTAGACAGGGACCGCGGAGTTACTTTGAAAAGTATGTGTGTGTGTGTGTGTGTGTGTGTG
>JAOBRG010399077.1:0-10162 GCA_027574985.1 Umimayanthus nakama | reverse complement strand
ATTTCAGGTAGTCATCACCCACTTGTATCATGTTATATAATTTCTTAAATTTGCTTGTACATCTTTGGGTGAATAAATACATGTTGTTGTTGGAAATACAACTTCAAAGTGCTGCCATAAATAACTTCTCAGTTCTCCCCACGCAAGTAAATTTTCCTTGCAAAAATTTAATTGGTTTATGTCTTGCTTGGACTAAGAATTTACGTTCAGTTTTACACTTGATTGTCAATTTAAAACCCAAAAAATGTTTTAAAGAAGTTGGCGAACACCAAGGAGACATCAGACAAGAGTCATAGTATGAACTAATAAAGTTTTTATGAAACGTTTCAGAACGCTACAGCTCTAGTCGTCGAAAGGAGTTCACTCAACCAAGTAAGACTTAATTTGGAATTAGTCGTAACAGTAACAGCAAAGTACGAGAAACCTCACCTTCAGCTGAGCAAAGGGGAATATCTGCTGCCAAAAACTTCCACCAAAAAGCAAACATCACTGATTGAAGAAACATAACGTTTTTGAAAGCTTAATTTTGTAGTGAAACGTTCTCCGCGCTCCACGCGCTGTGACCGATGTTTTGATATGCTGTCTCGCGAGCAAAAGAAGTCTAATGCGCTTTTAACAATGCAGCCACTTGATTGGTCTCTGTTCACAGGTAAATGTAATTTTTGCTGTATTGAGCTTTTTAATTAAAATCTGAGTGCTATTCGCCACTGTTCCTTTACTAATGTATTTTTACTTTACTAAGTAATCACATTTAGACTTCCTTGACAATTCCAGATCACAGTATGTCAAATATTCTCGAATATGTGTCATTGTATGGTCAAACGAGACAATAAGCTAACGGATTTTAAAATGCTAAAAGCGAATATCTATTAGTTGTAGGGGCTTATGAGGCAACACGTACTTTAGAAAAGTTTAAATGTGTTGAATATAGCGTTTCAAGTTTTTTCATGCAAGTTTCCTATTTTTTAAAAATAATTTTTATCCCACAGCAATTTTACAGAGTTCTCTCTAGTTTTAGATAGTAAAACACTTAACCGGCGCCACGGAAGTAACTATTATCTCGATATTTTTGCAATTATATGTGTTTGCCTTCGAAGCCTATTCATTTGCATAGATGTCAAATATTAGTAATTGATGCAAATTTTACAAAACTGAAAAAGAAAAAGAAGCAATTTTACTGACGTGCTGTTTCCAGTTCATCAGATAATCCTTCGGTCAGCAACGAGTAATTATGCCAGAATAGTTCGTTTCAAGAGAAAATCCAAAACAGATAAGTTGCTTCAAGGACACACCAGAACATTGGTGTTGCCGAGTTTTTGTGTTGGGGTTATTAGAAGCTTACATCTATCAAACAGATGCGATATATATTTTAACAACAGTCCGCGTCAAATAATACTTTAACGCCCATCCGCACTTTTAACACGCTGTATTCATTATATGTGAAATATATATATATATTATCTTACACAGGTTCGACATGTAGATTTATTCTTTTTAAAATATTAGTAATAGAATGATCTGGTGCTTACAGAAAATAAAAGAATTTTAATATCAAATTAACTCGTGCCCGCTGTTTCTCTAAGAAAAATACAGTGTTATTATTTCAAATTACAGAAAAAACAACCGGATTATATCATACAGACACAAGCACATTCAAAACTGATCTTAAGTCAATGAACTCACCGCACTGAAGTAAATGCAAAAACACCTGTCTTACCAATATGGGTGATCAGCCGCTTGATGATATGTAAAGCTTGTGTTAGTATAAATTAATTATGTATACTCCGTAAACAGCCAAAATCATATAGTTCCAACATGTTTGCTTGCTGTGCTTTATATAAAACAGATTGACTTCGTTCGAGAAACCAAAGAAAAGGCGGGTAGAAAATGACGCTAGTTCAACTGATGAATAAAAATATCATAAAAGCATTTAATTTTAAACGACACTAATTTCTCACCTGGCTACAGAAGCTCTTCCGGCTGTTTGTGATGGTAACATTTTCTAGATTTTCTTTTAACCATCTCGAAAACTCGCTTCTAAAAGTTTTTGTGCCCATATGAATATCAAGTATTTAGAAAACTAAAAATAACATTTCCAATAGCGTGTTCTGCTGTCCCTGTGATTCTGTTTTACATAGCTTTTAAGATTTCGTAGGTTACAGGGTGCAACGGTATAAAATGGTATTCTTCTTCATACCTGTCTTCACACGTTATAGCTGCAGGCTATTCATTATCGTTCTACCATTCAGGTGCAGACTATAACGGCTATTAATGGGTAGTGGCGCTCGCATTTAACAATATTTACGATTACAGAAAACACTGCTTAGAAGGTCGGTAAGACGACCCAATCACCCTATACTCGGCAACAGAAACTTCCGAATTGCAGACAATTGCCGAAATTGTTTCAATTTCTGACCGTTCTACAGCAAGGCTAAGTGATCGGTTCCATTAGCTTGTGACGTGTGTAATAATCGGCCGCGAAAGGGAGACGCAGAGGATTATGGAAAGGAAAGGAGCGAACGCAAATCAGCTTGTATATGTAAATAGGTTTTAGCTCCCAGCCCTACAGCTCACATTCCCCTACTAACACGAGGGGGGAGGGGGGTAGGGGGAGGCTCGTCGTACCTCTTATGTTATATGCGTTTTTGGCGTTTGAGCTTTGGACTCCAACTACAATCTTTAATTGTCAATAACCTTGGCTCCTTTTCTGGTTAGCTTTATTCTTCACCTGCAATGTGTGCATGGTCGCCTTCTCAATGTTGGAAATATGTTGGAAATATTGCAAACCTCGTTTGGGGGTATAGAGGCAGAGACATTCTCAAGTGAAGAAACTATTGGGCCCCAGGCTGAGATTCTTCATCTCAGTAATCTGTTGTGTTGCCAGCGTGATAGCCCCTTATGGTGTAGTGGTTAGCAGGCCTGACTAGAATACACAGAGATGTGTACAGAGGCAAAGACATTCTCAAGTGAAGAAACTACTGGACCCCAGAAATGCTTACGTCGAAATTCTTCATCTCAGTAATCTGTTGTGTTGCCAGCGTGATAGCCCCTTATGGTGTAGTGGTTAGCAGGCTTGACAAGAATACAGGGAGATGTGAGTTCGATTCCCGCTCGGGGCATTATACCAATTTTCTCGGATGAGTATGTCGAAAAAAAATGCACTGTGTTAACCTATGTAAGTTCCGGAAATATGATTTACTGCAAGCCAAATCAATAGCTACAGTAAAAAAACAGCTTTGAATGGGGGAAAAGGGGTAAACGCTGGTAAGAGGTTGCAGGAATGTTACAATCTAACATGTTTTTGATGATTTCCAAATGTCTGTTGGCAAAAAATTGTAGCTACAATCTTTTTTACATAGAAAATCCAAATTTCAAGAATCGAAAAATCAAACGCTATGTATATTCGGATACAGGCAGATTCACTGATATTGGTTTTTTTTCTTTTTCTAAGAGTATTACTAACAGTTTTTGCAGGGTTTTTTCTCTGATAGTATTAAGCGGTAAAAATGAAATCTCCAAATTTAAAGGTTCCTTACTATGAAGGAAAATGGGTTTGATTTTGTATTTGCTCTACAAAGACGTTTGGAATTTATTGCGTGACAAAGACATGATGTAAACTGTATAATATGCACACAATAAAGTAGTTGTTGTGTATGAAAAAACTAGACATTTAAAGCATTATAGACATAGTAGAATCACACCTATTTTTGTGTACTTTTCGGAAACTATGAATTGACCTGTATTTTTTAAAGGACGTCATTTTTTCAATCAGCTGTTTGTGTTTTTACTTTTTAATATGCAGTGAGATCAAATAAGAAACTGAGTAACAAGACCTGGCCCAAACAAAAAAGTAAGTGTGTTTCCGGTCAAATGCTTCTTTTCACCAGGTGACAGACTGTAAATTGCAGATATGGCAGTTCTGTTTTTATAAAAAATACTTTCGGCGCATAAATTTTTTCAAAAACACAACAAAAATAATCCTACCTACATGTTTTAGCGTTCTCAAAAAGTTCCACTCTGGAATACGTTTTCGAAAAGTTGCGTTTTGACGATTGTTTTCGTGAGATACGTGTGGACGGAAGCCGTATCCGTAAAGAAAAAGTTGCGTTTTGATGATTGTTTTCGTGAGATACGTGTGGACGGAAGCCGTATCCGTAAAGAAAAAGTTGCGTTTTCAAATGACAACGTATACCTTTGTGGCAGGGGCCCTAACAGTTTGGCCTCGGCTGAACGTCTGCGTCGTGTGAACGTTACAAAAATACTCTTAGTAAAACATAAGTTGTAACAAAACAAGATTTGAAACTGAAAACAATTTTCTAAGAATCACTTGTAAAAATTAAAAACGACCATAAAAAATTAGGGTCGGTTACCATAGAGGGCATAGACATGAAATCAAGCGTCGCTAAATTTACTGCAACTATCATACGTCTGACATAAGATGACGTCACTAAGGCGCCACCCTGGATTTTCATGGCGGCCGTCTTGGATTTTCGGACACTGTCAAAACCTTTTTTGCTTCAAATTTGTTGAATAACCTTATTGCTGCCGAAGCGTAGCAAAGGCAACGAAACTATTTTTGTTTTGTGTAAGAGCGTTTCTTTGAGAGTTGTTCACTTTGTCCGGTCGTCTGTCCCGGTGTCCGACGGTCCGTCCCATTGTTTGTGATTGGCTCAATCGTTGCCATGGCTTCTTAATGTCACACGGGTCCTCACGTGCATCGTATGCGATTGGTTGCCCCTTCATATCCATGGTATCTCTTACACAACTGGATTTTTTTAACCCGCGAGGCCACGTGAGATCTTTGTTTCACTATTCCTGACTCGTCTGGGTAGCTTTGTCTTTGGACGTTTCTTATTCTGTAACTACTATTTGGCGAGGATTTTCTTTGTTTTTTTCGTTCCTCGAGTGATTTTCTTTCTTCTGCAAAGTAAAGTTTCGTATTTCCCCTTTTTTGTCAAGTCTCTGGGAAGACAATGTACTTCTATTAGCGTTGCAGTATTGATTTTGTCATCACATGGAAATGTCTTTTCAGTAATGGAATTCAAAGACAATAGACCAAATCGGTGTCGATACGAAGGCGAGTCGATGTATCGTCATGCTAAAAACCATGCATCCGGCATGATGGAGGCCAGTGAGCCAAACTTACCAAGTGTTGTGAAGCTATACATTCAGTCAAGTGCATAAAATGGATGCGACAACTCGCAAAAGAAACCAACCCAGCGTGGTGCAAGATTTTGACAAACATTTTATTCTGACAAGATGGCAACCGGAGAGCCAAATTCAGCAAGCTCCAGAGCGGTGAATCAACTATCAGTGAGTAAGCTAAAATGCTGTGCAAACTCAAACTCTTTCAATGTTTTCTTGGTCAAAGAACCAAGCAAGTCAACTCAAGGCTACAGTGCAATATTTTAAAACAATTTTTGTCATTGGAACACGAGGAGAGTGTGAGCTTAAATTTAACAGAACAGTTATCACCTTATCACCTTCAGTGACAGTTTGTTAAAGTTGTTAAAAAGTTCAGAAAATTCAGCGCATGCCCAAAGCTGTGACTTCAAACCGTTAGTTTTAAAAATATATATATATATATTTATCATGTTGAGACGAAATGTATACTTGTGTTGATTTTAAGTAGTGAAACTGCTTGAAAAACAGAAAAAATTATACGGCATCATTTTGCTGTGTCCAGTAGCACCACACTTGCCACTGGAAACTGCTAGCTAGATAACTTATGTAGTCCGTTTTGTCAATATTCAAATGACGAATTGACCAAATATGACCTTAGCTGGACTCCAGTATTCAGTTGCCATGGCAACAGGTTAACTAACTCCAAAAACCCACCAACACGAAATTGTTCCCAGGAAAAGTCACGAAGTAGGAACACAGTAAACGCGATCCACCGTGAGTAATAACGATTTAACTCTTGGTGTTGCATCAAGCGCTTTCCCCAAGTCTAAATAAGGTTAAACTTCGGGACAATCGGTAACCGGAAAAACTCGTAGTCTTTTGTTATGCCTTGAATATAAATCATATCCAAGGTATTTTCTAACAAATGAGATTTCAACGTCAAAAGGAAAGGAGTTTTTGTTATTTTTAATTTTAATACCTCTTCAAGTTTTCCGGGACCCCGGGGGTTCTTACCTAACCTTTTGGTGGGGATTTACTTCCGCGCCTTTAAACTCTGACCCCATTTTAGAACCGAAAAAGCAATTGTCTATACCTTATTTCAGACCAAACTAACTAAACTTCTAACAAATGTTAAAACTAGGTGACTAACAGATTTCTAAAACACTTGTAGGGCTGGTTGTGCGACGTTCATAGCCTGCGCAAAAAACAAGGCACTTTTTTTGAAAAAATATCTTTTGACAGATAGGGTGTCAGTAAATATTACTTCACAAGAAGCACCGTATTTTCTCAATAGGGTGCCCAATACGTTTACTTAAAACTGGTCCGTATCGAGCGGGCGTTTAAACGGATTTAAGGCGCCGAATCGGGGCTGGACGTTTCATTTCGGGATGAAAATTCTTTATTTTTTTAAGATGATATTTTTCAAAAACTGATGACCACAAATAGTATATACATTAACTATAGCATGTTTCCTTAAGTTTCTTCGTTGGCAAATGAAACAGATTATAAACCAGTACATAAACTATAACAGTAACACGTATTTTTTAACCTTAAACTTTAGAAAAACCGTCATAACACTTTCTAGTACGAGTTTAAGGTAACGTCGGGACCCCGTGTTAACACCCACGGCGTTTATTGCAAATTCAACCATGCTTACCTTGCCGTTTAAACGAAGTTGGTATTTAACCGAGAAAGTACGGAAAGTTTCAGCGCTAGCAAATCTTAAGGGAAAAAAGGAATAATTGCAAATCTTATTCATTTGCTTGCTGCTGTTGGTACAGGATCTTATGTCTCCCGGTAGACCTAGCAAGTGTAAAACAACTGTTCACAATAAAGTGTAGAGCAGGTAACACAGCAAAGGATTTGAGTCGCCCTCTACTCTGAGAACGAAAGATCCCACTGGATAAAAACACAATACAAATAACCAAAACTTTTATTCTTAAACTGACCATCCGTAAAGATTATACAATAGCGTTTTGTTAAAAAGTGTCTGCTATTGCTGTCGAGCGAAGCGAGACAGCAACACTATTCTCGCAGTAAGCGTAAAATTTCTCGACAACAACAATTATTAAACCATTTTTCTTTACAAAAAATAATGATGCATGCATTTTTATTAGAAAAATTGTTTCAGCTGGTGGTTATGGAGACAAAAAAATAACCACAGGGTTAAAAATGCCAGGTGGCTATTTGCCTAAATGAAATGCATCAGGTAGCCCTGAAGTAGCAATAATATGCTGCCTAAAGGGTAACATGAAGAGTATTTAATTTCATGGTCGGTAGAAACACAGAAAAAAAATTATGTATAACAATAATAATAATAATAATAATAATAAAAGAAATAAATAATAAAGAAAATAGTAACAAAATTACAGATGTACAAATAATTGTTACAATGCTTATAGAACTAACAATTACTCTACCTTATAAAGTGAAACGTGGAGAAATTTGTGTAGATAAATGACTCAAGAATTTTTGATGAAAACTATATTTGAAAGTCAATGTCATCTTTAGTTGTCATCAATAAAATTATTTTTGATTGCATTTTTGAAACGAGAAAGTGAAAAAGATTTAATATCTTCTTTAGTTGAATTCCATACTCTGGGACCTTGAAATCTTATGTTGAAAATTGCATATTTTGTCCTCGTTCTTGGTAAGTAATAAGACTGTTTTGTAGCTGTAGCCTAGTTCTATAGCTATGAACTTCATTTATACTTGTAAAAAAAGATTGAAATGCTGTTGGTAACATTTTATAATGATATTTGTACATAAATACCGCTACTGTAAGTTTGATGAGATCTGGTTTAATGATTTCGAGTGATTTATACAGTGGGCTTTAAGGGTGATCAAAGCTAGAAAAGGTAATAATACGCAGTGCCTTTTTTGAAGGATATACAAAGGTTTAAGAGTGGTTTCATAAGTATTTCCCCAAGATAAAATTCCATAAACTAGAAATGGATGAATCAGAGAATAATACATATCTTTATTAAGGATATCTATGCTTACATAATGGCGCATCTTAGAAAGAAGGCCCATATTTCTTTTGATCTTTTGGCAATGAATTCGACATGGTTTTTTCAACTGAGATGTAAATCAATATAAATACCTAGATACTTCATACAAGAACTGCTCTTTAATGTTTCAGTGTTAATTGCTGTCGAGTGAAGCGAGACAGCAACACTATTCTCGTGGTAAGCCCAAAATTTTTTTCGATTTTCGTTCCGGGTCCCAGCTTCTCTGGCCCTGCCGTCTACTTGCCCACCCCGCACATCAGAGATATTTACCACGTGCGTGGCCAGCGATTTTTTCTTTCCATCGCTACCTCATAACTGTTATGTCAAAAGCTAATTTGTTCGCTTGCAGAACTATTTATCAGGGTTGATTATGTCAGAAGCTAATTTGTTCACTTGCGGAACTATTCATCAGGGTGATCAACGATTTAGTTCCTTATCTAGAGGACGGCAGTATTGTTTCATGGGTCTGTCGGCCTTGTTGTTTGAACAACTCGGTTCGCACGTTTGCCAATGGACTGCAGAAAATGTCGATCATATCTTATCAGTTGGCGATAAAATGTCTTTGGACTCCTTACAGAAAGGAGTGATACTTGATACGGAAACGCTGTCGATAAACAACCTTCCTTCTGCTTTCTAATCCTATGTAAATACCGCTGACCGGCTAAGATGCATTTATATCTTTTTAGGTAGCATCAACACAATAAAGTGAAGCGAAGAGTGAAGTGCTGTACGTACGCTGGATTGCAGAGAGCAACACAGCGATTGTCTTGCCATCTTCGCAAACAAGAACACAGCTGTCGTGTTCTTATGATAATGCAAGGTTACACTATAGCTTTAATACGTGATGCTAGCTCTGTGTTTTATGTACATGTGTTCGACTCGCACTCTAGAAATTTGTCGGGAATGCCTGATCCCCAAGGCATTGTTTGACGACATAGTTCAAATTCATACTTCCGGTTCAAAAAATTTAGGGAGCGGATCACACTTAACTTACATAGCCCACTTGAAAGCAAGTTGGGGATTTGAAAGACATTTAAACATCATAACTTGATTCACAACGTTCGTAAAACGACTTCTGAACAACAATGAAAAGTCCCGAGGAGAGCCGCAATACCAAACTTATTTGTTTATTCAGAATGGAATGTTTATACAAAACCTGGGAGGTACTCGGCATAAGTTTAGGTAGGGGGATGCTGTCGGACCTTGAAACCTTGACCCTGTTTATGATAAAAGTTTGTGAAAATCTTGAAAAAATTATACCCTGTTTATGATTTTCAGATCATATTCCACTCATTTGTTTGTCAAAAAGCATGATTTTGAGACCATGTTTATAAAATAATTTCATAAATCTTTGAGCGGACGGTCGAAAAACCATACCCTGAAGGGGGCACGTCCCAATATAGCTTAATAAGAGTTAAGTTAAGTTAAGAATACAAGAAAGACGCAACGAAGACTAAAAATATCCTCAAAAATAAAGGGAACAGTAAAACTAAAACTTATAGATTATGACAATCGTGCTCGACAGCACTTGCCTAACCTCCACTTTGGTTACCCCTAGTTACTAGGTTAAAATCTTGATTGGAATCGTTCCGGGATCCAGCCTCTCTGGCCCTGTCGTCCATATGTCCACCCCGCACATCAAAGATTATTTACTACGTGCTGGCCGCGTTCCATCAACACATCAGAATTTTATCACGTGCGGACTTTGGCAGTTGGAGAAGTAGCCTGCTGGCAGGCTCACTTTTTAGAGGATCGGGGGAAAGAAACGCGGAGAAAAAACAAAATGGCCGGGACGGAAGCGGGAGGGGGGGACTGGGAAGAGGGGAGGAGGAAGTGAGCCTGCACGGAAAGCCGTATTAACGGGATTTGGGGAAAGTTTTATTTATCGAGTCCTCGTGTTGGCGATAGACGCCGTTCGCAAAGGACAAAACAAAGGCGGTGCGAAGCCTCCGATTTTGATTATTTCGCTTTTGAACTGTCTGATTGAAAACCAAATTGACGAGGCTAGATCTTTGGGTTATCTTGTG
>JAOBRG010399066.1:0-10163 GCA_027574985.1 Umimayanthus nakama | reverse complement strand
GGCGGATTGGGGAGCTGGGGCGAGAAATGACATGGGCGCGTGATCGCGCGAGGGATCACATGCCCACGTCATTTCTCGCCCCAGCTCCCCAATCCGCCTGTCCTGCAGGCTATGTTGACATGGCATCCTGGTTTCTGGAAAGTTTAAACAAAGCTAAAATTTCAGAAATAAATGAGAAAGCCATGCATCCCAATCAATAAAAACAAAGTGACAAAATTTGGTCTGAGTGTTTCCAAGGTAGGGTTTTATTTTTAAACATCATTTCACGATTTAATTTCACCAGAGAAGTAGAAATTGTATCGCTAACACAAAACAATTGTCAACTTCCAAGTTTGTTTACAAATTTCCAAAACTTGGCATAAAAACACAAAGATTGAGATTTTTTACTTCACTGAATATCTGGTTTGGTATATGCTAATGTAAATTATTCACCTCAGGGGCAGTGATGAGCCCAGTATTATATTCACTGTGCCACATTTGCAGCTCGGTGAATATGCTGGCCTATTCACCTCTACTTTGGTAAATATTTACACACTATTTTATGTTAGCTAAGTTCTGAAATCTGGAATCTAAAATACATGTCATCTGGAAAGCTAGCACCTAAATTTGAGAAACTGAAAACAGTGTTCCCTCTACTTCTAAAAATGAAGAGTTCTTGGGACCCTCAGTCTCTATAATTATGTGAAGAAGATTGAAATTTGTGCACTCTTTTGAATTTTGGTTAACTTAGACTGTGCATTGCAAGGGGCCTAAAATGGGAACCCTGTGAATAGGTTTAATCACAATACCAAGGTTCCTGAACAAACATTTGTGGATTTAGAAACAGCAGTGCAAGTTAGAATCCAAATAAGATTTACGATGTATTCTGATACTTAACGATGTGGTTGTACTCACAGTCTGCTTGCCGCCAGCTGAGATAATCTCTCAGATTCTTGTCAGTTGGATACAGGACAACTCTACCATCAAACATTGGAGGATATTTGAGTTCTTGCCCTTCGAAAAATGTTTTCCAGTGGAATACAAAGCAGGCAGCAAAGTGTGATGCGATGTTTGTCATCAGTTTACTGTTAAGAATCAAATTCAGCAACATTATCAGCGTCAAAATGGATAAGACCATTTAAATGTTGGTAGAATACAAGCTTTAATAATTTAAGAGAAAGCCCAGAGTCATAAGTCCAATGCTTTCCTTTTTGGGCTTTCTCATCACCTTCTTAATATAAATCGTGCATTGTTATTTTAATTTAAACAAGAACCTTGAAGGTTCGAGTCCCATTCGGGGCATTCAACCAATTTTTTCAGAAGAGTACATTGAAAGGAAAAACAATGACCCAGATACTTATTTTAATTTAATTCACTCTAATGTGTACCATGTCAACAAACTAATAAACAATCGTTGTCTATTTCAAAAACAAAGAAAAAAAGGAGGTGATGTTAGATGTACTGGTATGCAATGAAAGTCTGACAATGATGTAGCAGATGTGAAGTGATTGACAGCAAGCACCACTGCTTAATGAAGACAGTGATAGAAAAGTGATCTCAATGCCACTGTCTACTGGCATCACTGTTCCATTTATAAGTGCATAGTTTGCAACAGTGGCTTTTTGAAGGCAAAGATGGGCATGGAGGCCAGTGCCAGGAGGGTCCCACTCGGCTACTTTTCTGCTCAGATAGGGCAGAGGGGAAATGGGGGGTCCAAAGCTAAGGAGGACTAAATTTGACACAGAAGAACTCTTATATTAACCCCCCCCCCCAAAAAAAAAAAACTGACTCTGTTTACCCGCTCTATATGCTAATCTAATACAATGTATATGTCAATCATAAAGATGTGTCAGAGTTGTCACTTTAAAACATCAATTCACATCCAAACTGCTAACTAAAATCATCTTAATATGGACTTTAACAATGACCCAGTGGGTTTCTTTGGGGTCAGTGCTTCCCCTCTTTTCAGTTCAAACTGATATCATGTTAACTTAAAAACTAAGTTAAAAACTACACACTATAATTTCAAGAAATAGCAATTAAGAGACTTATTGAGCTACATATTAACTTTCTGAGGAAGCATGCTCTCAGACCATCAGGAGTTGATGACTTCAGTGCTTAATTGGTGCTCTCCTGGGCTATGCACATGGCTGTCACAGTATTGTCAGATAGCATTTCTTTAATTTATAGTGTGGTGCTTTGCATCACTGTGACAGCACTGTCCATTTTTCCTTTAACATAAAATTTTATACACTGTACCTTCCACCTTAGTTAAAATATGGTAAGTGCTTCATCACTAACTCACCCATGCCAAATGTGAAAGCATTTCCCTAAGGTTTTCTTGTCTTGCTTTCTTTGCTCATCCCTTCCCTCCCCTCCCTGGGACACAGCTGGCTGCATAGTGAGATGAACATTATACACTCACCTTGCTCTTCTGCTGAACTGCATTGTGTTCCTCTTAAAAACAAAACTAAAATAACAGGAAAAAAACAGACTATTAAATTGTGAGTTAAATAAAAAAAACTACAGTACAAGAAGCAGAGTATAACTCAACAGGTTTATCTCACCTATACTCGTCACTTTGACCATATGCTACCACAATATTAGGGAACTCCTTCATGACACATGCTGCACACTTGTTCATCAGGTCCAGCGCACGCTGATCATTTGGCTTCAGAAACCCATGGCAATCTGAAAACCTGAGTTGAAGACAATAAAACTTTTGTGCAACTTCAGCAATGAAGTGCTGCCTACAAATAAATTTATCTGAAAATTTGTGAATGAAGAAATTATCCCCCTTTGAGTGGTCTTCAAATTTTTCATCCTCATTTCTTTAAACTGAAATTTAAAAAATTATTGTAACCCTTAATTTGCAAAGCTATCACTTTCATCCAAGATATAGCTTAGTCAAGTTACAGGTACGATTATTTATGTTGATTTCACTTTACAAAACTTAAGAATAAGACTTCTAAGAATGGCACAAGTCTTTTTAATGGGGGCTTTGATACTGTTCAGAGATGTTTGAAAATATTTGAAATATTCAGTTTTTAGAAATCTGTAGAATCCATATCCCGGGGGTCCTGCTCTCATGTTTTACTGTTGGGGGGATCTGAGGGAGTTTTAGGGGTCTGAAATTTTGGCCAATAGGGATTTTTTGGGGTCTAAGAAAGATGTGGGGATTTTTTGGGGTCATGAAAAAAAATGCAGGTATGGTATTTTTTCATCAGCTCAAATCAACATTAACATAAGCACAATTTACTGTTGGTGTGGGATTTTTTGGATATACTAAAAACAAAGGGACTTTTGTGGGTAGACGAAGTCTGAAATTGTGATTGAATTTTGTGGATAAAATATTAACCGCGGTCTGACACCCCCCCTACCATTGAAATATCTGAGTTGGCCCCCCGTGGGACGCATGTTGTGCTTAGAGGTAGTATTGATGTTATGTATTAACTATATTTGTCTTAACTTTTAACATCTTTTCTTATACTTTTAATACTTTATAGTGACTCAAGAAACAAATTTCGTGAAACTAGCTGATCGTTACAAAATAATTACCCGTCCTAGTGATGTAGAGAAAATAATCTTTTTTTTCAGCAACACTGACGCAAATGATAGTAGACTATGAGCTTTTTTCTGTACAAAGCAACTACAGAAAAAAGGCACAAGTTGTATAGTTTGAGCCACTACTTTTCTTTAATTATCTTTACTATTATTGTTATTACTATCATTAATTAGTTAATCATATACTTTTCATCTTTCTTCCGTTTCAGAATTAGGTGTATATAGATGTATACCATTTCACTTTCCTTTTCAAGTTTGTCAGTCAATTACTGATTTTTAAAATTAGTGGATTTTCAGCTCTGACCTGTGAAAGCTCCGTCCATCCAATCGAACCACAATCCAGCAGTTTAGCAGACAACTGTCATTTTCCTCGAACTTTCTGACATACTCAAACTTGCTCTTTGCCATGTTCCCTTGAAAGATTAATTACAATGTCTAAAAAATAGCAGAACTGTCCGGGGGAAACGTGCATCTTTCACGTATATCTGCGTCCGCCATCTTGCTTCCTTAGTAACCACGCATCTCATGCTTTGGAACCAAGCCGGATTAAAAATGGCCGACGAGCTGAGTGAGGAGGAGCCACCAAACCGCGAAAAGAAAGACGATAAATTCTTTGGTTTTGCTCTTTACAGTTACAATGCTAACAGGTACGTTATCTGCTCATAATGCGTTTTATTTTCATTTGATACAGTGATATCACTCAGACTGAATTGCATTGTTATTTTAACCTCGACACCAGACCAAATAATTCTGCTGATGTGGCAGCACAAAGCGAAGCCCAAGGTGATGGCATTTCCGACTCAGCTGAAGCAAGTACCAGTGTTGCAGATTTCCTTCGGAAAGAAGCTACCTCCAATCACGACTTCAGGTGTGTAGATTTTTTTCATAGTTGAATGTATAACAAATATAAACGTTTAAAGTTATTTCAAAGCATTTGCATTGATCAACCATGATACCATCTGTCCACAAAAATGACAAATAAACGCCTTAATTAAGGTTTTGTAAGTTGCAGAATAAACAGCTTCTGTATACTGATACGCGCGTAAGGACTTAGATGAATGACGAGTGACAACAACGGTTAAAAATTGATCAGAGGGGCATGTACTTAAACTCGAAATGCCAAAACGAAATGAAATGCACAAAACTAACCGCCAAGTGCAGTTTTTTTTCATAACATACAGGATTGCAGAGTATTTGTCTTTCTGTTTGTCTGGCTGCTTTTATATATAAATATAAACAGAGGTGTCTAGCTCTTGGTAATCAAAGGTGTCTAGCAGTGCATAAAATTATCTGCACATAGTGAAATGCATTAAGCAGTGCCTGGAGACAGAGGTGTCCAGAAGTGTACAGGCATGTAATGCATCACCCTGAATTAGAGGTGCCAAGAATTGTGCATCTCTACATGCTCCAAGATCATGCACTGGCCATTTAGTGACAGCTGAAGTTACCTTGTAAATGCTTTCAGTTCGGCCTCATGAGCAAAAGGTAGAGCTCTACAGGGAGCAATTGTATACAGTGTATTATATATCTAATAATGATTTAGAGGTGTCATGTCAAGATGATTGTATCTAAACACGGAGGTGTCCAGAGGTGAATGTTGACCTTGGCTTTGACCTCCATGTCCTGGCACCTCTATGTCTGACTACATTTACAGACTTTTGGATACTTTAGACACTTCTATATAAATTTAGACACCTACACTTTTTGTAGATGTTGCTATTCAGATTTTGTTCTGGAATGGTTTTTTAAACCAGTTTTAAAGTTTTAAACCATAACATAAATTTTAAACTTACTTGTACATTTTTTTTCAACAAGTTCAAAAGTTTTGAACCATTTCACTGAGTTACAGTTTGTATTCTTCAGAAAGTTGGAGTTCTAAATTTTCATTTGTACTACCACTATTTACATGTAGACTAGAGCCTGTTGAAGCCATGTCAACCAAAAAAAATTAAAAAATAATATTTTGTCGATACATCAATAATTTTTCATTTAATTTTGTAGTTTGTCAGTCCTTAGTAGCAACTTGGCTGGTGAACAAGAAACAGAATTGAGAACATTCATTGCTAAACGTCTGGCTCGTGGGACTGTCTACAGTGGGAGTGGCAACATAGCAGGGCTTGATGCTGGCACTGTGACGTCAACCCCCTGTCAGTGTTACTACTGTCTCTTAAGAGGGGAGAAGGAAGATGGATGGACAGATCATGAGCCAAGGTGATACTAATAAATATATACAACTTAAAACAAGAGAATAAACCACTGCCTTAGTAATTTAACCTGTATATTACAAACTCTTCAAATTATGAACAATAGCATATTTACATACAATAATTTTTCAGGAGTGTAGAAATTTTCTGTGGGTGAGCTAGCCTTGGGCTTGTGAGGTCACTGATTTACTAGCCCAAAAGACTCTACTACAAGCCCTAGTCAATCACTGTAAATGACTTCAGACTTGTTAGCACGCCCGGGATAAATTCCTTAAAAACTACTAGCCCGACCTTCAAATTTGCTAGTTCTGGCAGTTGGGCTACAGGATTTCTACACCCCTGTTTTTGTTGTTATTTTCATTTCTATGCTGTCTTGCCTTGCATTGTTTTCATGTATGATACCAGTTTATACAAGCTATGTTTAGACAGGCTTATGTAAATGTTTTGAAGCTAAAATTTTTCTCAGTGATGTTTCATAGTTTTAGCAACTTTGTATAAGAGAGTGAACTACTATAAGTAAAAGTGAGCTGTTATCTTTAATGAATTAATTAAGACATAAAAGTATGCCCTTGCAACAACTACATGTAATAATGGCTCCGTACCATTATTTATTGTACAGTTTTTATTTTCCACTCTGTTAGGCCTTGTTTTCTTGGTACTAACCTTACCTAAAGTGTTTGTCACTTTAAACAAACTACGTATTTAAAGTTCTACTTGTTCATCAGTCAATAAAATCGGTAGTGCGGTCATCAAAGCATGTTTATTAAAGGAATAAAACAGTATTGCTTGTGTTTATATCCAGTTTTAGAAACATGCCATGTCGTGGCAGAACACGAGAAAGTGTTGACCGAGTTTTCTCTCTGCTTTTCAAGTGTTCTGCAATGTCCTCAACCAATCAGAGTGCACATTTTACTGAATCTATTTTCTAAGTTTATTTATACTTGATATTTTTGCTGTATTTGCAGAGAACCAAGTGGCAGTGAGTCTAGTTACCTATCAAAGGACTATGTGATCTGCTTTGTATGTAGCGGTGAACATGGCTTGGAATTGTATCCTACTGCAAACTGTAAAAACTAAGCTAGGGTTTCGCCCTCAAAAGAAATTCTGTAAAACCGTTTAGTGAAAAAAAAATTCCTGCCAACTAAAAAATTCCCCATCCCCCTCTCTGGATCACTTTTCTAATAGTTCACCCCTAACAACTGTATACAAACCGAGTGCTTTACAGTGCTGACTCATAACCCAGGTGTCCTAAAGTCGAATCCTCTACCTGCCTGTCTTGCTCATGTAAAAAGCTTTGTGGCCAGCCTTCCTGCTAGTTAGGGTGTTTAAACCTCACAATTTAATGTGTGTAACATGGTGTTGAAAAGCCCCATATGGGGAGCTGTCATTAGAAAGTATTCATTTATTTATTTATTTAGATCAACCTGTAAAACCGCCCACCCATCCCTCTTATAACACTAAAGGTTAACCTAACAACCTGACTCTAATTCTTGTACCGTACCTAAGGGACAATTTGGTGGGACTATTCCCAGGGTGGGGGGGGGGGGGGGTTAGATTTATGTTTTCTCTAGAATATGCCGCTGGCTCCCCCAAACCCTTGTAGCTTAGTTTGGCTAGGTTTTTACTTTTTCCTGTACATTAGCTAACCTAAATCTATACCCTATCCCAGGCTCATTAATTATGAAAAGTACATCAACCTACTCCAACAAATTGGGCTACCGTAGACCTGGTTTTTAGATATCCTGCTCTAGACCCAAAGACTTGAAAATCGCATACTGTATGACCATGAACATTGTTAAATATACAGGACTGCAACCTCCCCTCCCTCCCCTCCCCCACTTGATCCTTGAGATGTAATCTTAGAATAAAAACAATGCAACACAATAGGGTATATACTATTGTCAAAATGCCACTGAGTGAGTCAGTTTATCAAAAGATTTTTTATCAGTTAAAGTTTAAAAAAGCCCAATCTACATCCTAGTTCCAAGGAGCAATCAGCAAGTTCTATGTTATCTATATAATCCATTTTGAACCTACGTATATGGAGACACAAGGTACTTTCTTTAACCCAGGCTTTTCCTTAACTTCAGTTTTTTCCAGATTTCAAGATGAACTTGACAAATACAGTACAAACCTTTTACCACATTTAGAAAAGTCTTCTGTAAGTACTGGGAATCAAATAATCACTCTTTTTCATGGCATTATAAGATTATAATTTTTTACAGCAAAAGATCTTTACCAGTATATTAATTTTCTGTGTAATTGGAAATCCACTTTAATGTAATCTGGTAAGTATAAGTGCTGTATGAATATCCTAGATGATAACTACAGTGTGATAGCCCCAAAAGGAATTTGGCCCACATGGAGAAATTAAAAAACTCAGAACTCAGTGGGATTTAATTTAATGTACCTCTGGAATATATCACCACAGGCTAAGTAGGAGCTGATCATGTTTATCATCAATTATCACAGTAACAGAGAGAAGATAAGTTTGTTGTAGTTGTGTGGTGCAGGAAGCTTTTTCTTGACACTTATTTTTCTGTCTCCACATTTTGATAATTTTGGTCTTAAAAGAAAAAATTAATTTAAAGAGATCTCAGAGAATGTTGAGGAGCCTTAAAATCTTCACTGGAACCAATATAATTGCACTTGTGGATAATTTTTATGCCCAGGCCTTAAGCACAACTGTTACAAAGAATTTTAAGAATTGAGGTGACCAGTGTATTTGTAACCAGACAACTCTGTCTATAGCTATCTGGATGTGGATAATGTACTACTGCTGTAACCATGTTGCTCTATTATTGGTTTAATTGGCTTTTTGTATTTTCAAAGGAGTCTCTGGATATGCAAGCTGAATTCCGGTTTCTTGAGTCTTGGTATGAAGACAATGTAAGCTATTTCTCCAGGTGTACTAACTAATTCATAAAGTAATATAATATAAATTAATGTTCATTTAAAATTGAAATCTAAAGTCTGACACACACTCCCCAATAAAGTACAGTATATCATTTATTATGATGAGACTCTGAATACTTTGTGGTAGAAAAAATATTTGCTGCTGTTGGTAGTTCCCAACAAGTATTATTCTGACAAGATCTTGTTTGGTTGGTAGGATCTAACACATTGATCTGAACTGTTTGTTAAAAAGTATTCGTTTACGAGCCCACATGTGGGATAGATCCTGATAAATTTTCTGGCTCACTTGCATATCAGCCAATAAAACAGCATGAGTTCAGGCTGCCACAAGTACCCTGGTATGGTATGGGTGCAATTAAAAATTGACAATTTCAACAAAATATCAGCTACATTGATAGTGTTTTTAACTCTGAAGATGACTACATAATTGAAAACATTCACTATTGTTTTTGTTTTTGAAAACATCCAAATTATTTTTAATAATCAGCTACACTGTAACGAGCTGCAAGCTTTAAATCTTAACTTATTCCATTCCGATATAAAATCATTGTCTCCCAAAAAAATTTGTCAACCAAATAAGGTTAGTTGCTTCTAAAGCTGGTAATAAGTCAATGTGATTGGGCATGTTTTGCACTCTTTTCTTAAAATGTGAAAAAGCCAAGGTATTCAGGTTAAGAACTGAACAACTGTTGGCAACAGTGCAAAGTTAACTCACTTTTAATTAAGTTTTTGTCCTTCTCATATTTATCCTCCCTCCCTCTTCAACTCAGAATTGTCCAAGTTAAGTGATTCAGTTTTCATCTTGTAACAAACATTAAATTAATTTAAGAATGCATACATATGAGAGCTGATTTTCAAAGTTGGGACACTGAATTTGAGTTGGGATGTGGGATTCTCAAGTAAGTTGGAATAATCTCACCTAAATCGGGATGGTTGGACACTCTGGATGGGTCTTATTTTATTTTATTTATTTTATTTTTTTATGTATATCTTAATTTGTTATAAACATGATCTTGTTGTTTACAATGATTTTTTTTACTTACTAAATAAAGGGAAAAAAGCAACATAAGAAGAGAAAATAAAAAACAAAAAATAAATAAATGTCTTTTCATTTGTACAAAGTTATTAATAGGTTTTAAGAGGAGTCTGGGCCATGCTCCTCTGGAAAAAGTAAGAAATTCAAGTCCTTCAAACTGCTGAAATGAATTGAAGTTGTCACCACATTATTTTGCACCTTTTTGCGAGTGGAGAATCCACGAGCATCGGAATGGTTGGGGAAAAGTGAAACAATAGAAAGTCATTTCATCCAATCATATCACTGCCCATCTAGTCGATTAAAAGTTGCCGAGAAATATTGAGTCAATTCTTAGACGTTCTCGATATTTAAGTTGGTACGTTTGCATTTCCTTGACAAGTATAACACTCCACGATTATCCAGAGGATACCTTTGATTTAATCTTTTACAATCCCATCAGGTGGACCTTTTTGGCTCTTGGGAGG
>JAOBRG010399055.1:0-10163 GCA_027574985.1 Umimayanthus nakama | reverse complement strand
GGGGGGGGGTCATAATAAGCTGCGGGGGATGGGCTAGGGTGTTTTTGCCCGTGAAGTGTACGTTTCGAGCGGTAGTTCTTCGTCAGAGCTGACATATACAAGCTAACTTGGACTAGACAAAGAATGTTGAATTAGGGACCAATTCATTAAGTTTAAAGTAAATACTTCCCATGTAACATAGGACATGGACTTTTATCTTGTGAAGAATAAAGACCATTCTTACTATTATAATAAAGTTGGTATTTTTATGGAGGGAAGAGGGGGGAAGGGGGGTTTTATTTGCTCAACATTTGGTAAAAAATACATTTTTGGACAAACATCCAAAATAATTGATACCACCTCAAAAGTGTTTTTTACTAAGAACTCTAAAAACTGTTTCGTATCCCCCGAGAAAAATGTGTGCCAAAAACTAAGTAATCAACTTGCATGACAAATTGATGCCTCGCTTTCATAATGCACAACGCTCCAACGTTTACAGCAGCAGTATTTCTTTATAAGAAATGGCAATTGATAATGCTGCACCGTTACAAGACAAGTATGCAGCATGAAAAAAGAAAACAAGCGAGGAAAAAATTTCAAAAAGTAGTTGCTCTTGGCTTACTTTGATGACCAAGAAAAACTGATACAAAGATGAGTTAAACTGCTTTATTAAAGATTAAGTTTCTACTCATGGCACAATTTGTCCAAAACCGTAATGTTTACACGGATTGACATTTTATCTCTCAACATAAACAAGGTGAAGTGTTTGGTATTAAATAAAACAATTATTCCCTTCACGTCACTCTTGTTGGATACGAACTTATGATTGCTGATTCAGTGCTCTGCACCTCGTACACTATCTAAGGGTGCGTTCGATTGACCCTATTCCGTCTATTCCGGAATAAGAACAAAATTTCAAAACTCTCTCCTAACTCGCACAACAATCAAATGCCTAGTTGAAGTAATAACTAGGGCGAGAGAAATAAGTCAGTTGTGTTTTTCTTTTAACTTTACAGTAATCGACGCCAAAATGATTGAACAAAGTTTTGATTCTGTTTATTCCAAATCCGGAATAGAGTCAATCGAACGCGCCCTAAAGCTCATATCCAGCGCATGTTTGTAGAATATTTGTTAAGTAGAAATGATGGAAAGCGTATTACGGATTTAAGTGGATGCATAAAAGACATTTGCTACTGATGCAAACAGTGATTTTGAACGAAACCGTTTCATGGTTAAGGTATTTACCTATTTTTCTCAACCTTTATTCGTACAGGTATTAGCGATCTTGATTTTTGTCCTTTTTAAAACTTATCGACTGTAAATAAAAGCGCCAGGCTTTTTTTTTAATAAAAACATGAAATTTGGTTATGCTTTGCGACGCAGTTATGTTCTTTTAGCTTTTGCAAATATACATTTTCTACTACAGATAGTAATGTTAATGATAATTTTGCTACACTGGAGATAACGATGGAAGATTTTATAAAACTGTATTATTACTTCTTTAGTGAGCAACGCTCATGTTCATTTCATTTAAGTTACGTTTTAGCCTGGGCAAACACACGTTTTCTACTGCATTTAAATACAATGATAATAGTAATGATTATAACAAAAAAAAAAAATAATAGTAACTTTTATAACAACAACATTAAGATAGCGTTAACACAGTCCTGTTCTCAGCGCTTTACAAAATACTAACTAAAGGCTAATTACTAAGTACAAAGTACTAATTAAAATCAGATAGTTAAATACTAAAAATAGTTTACAGTCTAAAAATTTAAGTTGTAATAATAAAACAATAAAATTTATGACTAAATTAACTTAAATAATTTTTTCAAGTGAAATGATATTGTATAACTGTAGGTTTTAAACTCAGATTATACGGTGGATAAACTGGAACAGTTATTCATATTTTCAAGTAAACTAATTATACAAGATTGAAGGAGATGGCGTCATTTTGACCTCCCCCCCTCCTTCTCATGATCGTTTTTTTAGATGATTAGGAGTAAGACATCTACAAGTTTCAGTAATCAGTAACACATTTACATGATGGCGTCAATTTGCTACCACTACCATAATGTTTTACAAATTCTCTTTCTCATGTTCAAATACTTCAAACATGTTGCTCATGGTGCTGGTTATGGTGCTGCCCTTTAAGGTATCATTTTTAGGCCAATCTGGTCCGGAAAAGGGAAAGTGGCCTATTTCGTTTGGTCTGTAAGGGTTTGAAAAGTTCCTTTTTCAGGATTTAAACTATAGGCTCAGGATATGAAGGTTTGAACAGCAAACCCCGAACCCCCAAAATGTTAAGTACCCCCCAGGCCCATGCAAGGGCGAAGGCCCGTCTTCCCCTCCGGGCAATTAACTTGCATTGAACAGTAATCCCCCCCCTCCGCTTCTCCAGCCATTGAACACTAGAGCACACAGCAAGCGAAAACATAGAAACGCATAGACAGTGGAAACTAAGTAGTTTTGATTAATTTGGTCACGGCACATTTGACATAAATGCTTTTCGTATTTTTGTTCGAGGTTTATGTCGTAGATTTCAAAGCAAAGGATAAGCAAAGTATTGGCTAAATTGCAACCACAGTGTTTTTACTGGCCTCAAATAGGAAATCGATTTGTGTTGTCTAGTCTGAAATAAGGTATTGCAAATTGCTTTTTCGGCTCTCTAAACAGGTTCAGAATTTGAAGGCTTTGCGGCACAGCCCAGCAAAATATAGATGGGTACACCCCCCCCCCTTTCCGGAGGGTTTTACCTGAGGTTAAACTGTATGTGAACTTTAAACGAGCTCCTGAATTTGTTCAAATCGCTAGTCGGTGGAAGAGTCCTAATCATTGGAAAGCTTAATTAGAGTTTTGAACAACCGGGCCCCTTAATGTTGTCCTTTCTTTCTCTTTGTACATCTCGAACTTATTTAAAATGAATGGTCCATGATGTGCTTTCCAAATCATACCAAAGGCTCCCTAGCGTATGACACGGTTAGGTCGTTAACGAAAGTAATGCGATACTTTCTCCTCATCCTGTACGCCGCCACCGCGGCGACAGTTACAACTGCTAGAACAAGGACCACGATCAGTGCGATGGTACCGCCTGGGGATGAGATACACAAAATTCGTTAAAAGAATTCAACTATTTCAACAGGTTTTAAAAACTGAGCTTCACGTTTGTTAACGCCTCACTTGCTAAAATCTTCTAGTTACGAATTTAATTTATGTCTTCCGCTGAACGTAAAAGCTGTTACTCTTACGGAAACTAATAGAAGTTTGTCTGTATCGTAGTTAATGTACACTTCGACAACAGCAACATTTACCATTTCTTTACAAAAACATAGATGCCCGCTCACTCTCAAATTTCACAACACGGCAGATTAGTCAAAGCCCATAGCAGCGAGCTGTACCTCTGGCACCCAGGGTAAGAGAAACGTGAAGTGACTGCATGAACAGCATTACGTTCAGACTAGACATATGAGGACTTCAATCAGTGGCTTAAAGTTGGTAATTGAGTGCATTAATTAGGCTAATTATTAATTAAAAGGCATTTTAAGCAACGAGTTTCGTAAACAGTAAATGTAATTAATTCTAACTGATGTATGTACATGTAATTTCACAACTGAAATGAACATGAAAGCCTATATTAGTGTTACTATTATGGTTATAAATAATAGCATTAATATCATTTTTAATATTGTTATTGTTGTTGTGATTGTTGTTAGTGTTATTGCTAATGCTAATGTAATTTTAGCCATGGCTTAGAAATAATGAGCCACTAATTGTGTAAATGGTAATTGTAAGTATTGATGGTAATATTGTTATTGTAGTTGTTGTAGTTGTTTTTGTTATTACCGTTGTTATTCTTATTCTTATTGTTAATGTTCTTGTTGTTGTTACTCTTTCTGTACTGTTATTATTATTTTTATTATTGATGTTACTTTTATTGCTGTTGTTGTTATTATTGTTATTGTTATACTTACTAGTGCTATTGCTATTGTTATTGTTATTGTATTGATTGGACTATTCCAACAACGAAGACAAAAACTATTGTTATAACTCCCTCAAGCTAGACACTCCACTCCGCCCCCAACACACTCTCCACACACACCCTAGGGATAATAATCAATTACTCACCCGCCAGTTCCACCTCATAATGTGCTTCAAACCCGACGTCACTACTCGAGCCTTTACAGTTGGAAACAAACCGCACTAACATTTCTCGTCCAGATGATACAACAGCAGTGGGTAGATCTTCACCACAAAACTTTACTCGAATCTCCTCGCTGTCTACTGAGAAACCGTCACGAAACTCAAGATAGTCATAGTTCCAAAAGTGGCAGTTATTACTTCCCAGTTTCCCCACGGAACTATCTCCTCCGAAGGTCAGCCTTACCCTCTTGCCAAGGGGAGCAGTGATTCTCCAGGTACAGCTTATTTCCAGAGGATATTTCTTGGGGTAATTGGGGGAACGGAAAAAACCAGACGAGTCACTCAATCGGATGTCATTGTTCATTGCTTGAGAGTTGTTTGGTGAGCAAATCCCCGGTGTTGGCGTTGGCACTGGGGAAGAGAAGGTTATCAAATTATTGTACGAGAAAAAAATTGAATAACGTCTTCGCAGATTTACCTGCCTGCAAAACAAAAAAAAAATCGCAGGTGCTCATTTTGTAGGAAACCTGCGTGGCTTTTCAATGACCTGTAAATTGACAGCAAGTGCATGGTTCAGCGATAGAAGGCTTTAGCTTAACCGCTATCAAAGGTTAAAATGCGCTTCTATTTAACTGACCAGAACAACGGTAATACCCTGCTCGTTTTAAGAAATGGCCCGCGGTGTTTTTAGGTCAAGAGATTTAACCAACTATTTCAGAGTTAAAGTTGGTTTCGAAATTAGGGTCAGGGTTTGTATTAGCTGTACTTCCGCGATTAAGACTTTATTTTTTTATGCAAACGGAAACAGATTGTTATTCGAAATGGCATCGACCGTTTATGAATGAGAAAATTCTTCGGCGTCTCTGACCTCAAATTTAAACCTTAAGCTAAAACAACCCTCACTTTAAAAGTAAGTAACATATTTCTAACCAATGCATGCACCGTGTACACCGCATGAAAAACGTCATACGTGTAGCAAACACACCAGTGAGGTCATGAGTTACAGGAGCTACAGGAGCACTGTCATGACAGGCGTGACATAAGGGTTTGAGTGCCGTAAGTGCCATGAGGGACACGCGGGCTGTGAGGGTTATGAGGGTCGATAGTGACACGAGGGCAATGAGTGCAACAAGTGCAAGGGAGCCACGAAGGCCTTAAGTGCCACGAGTGCCAAAAGTGCCATGAGGGCCACGAGTGCCATAAGGGTCAAGAGGCCCATGAGGGCAACAGGTGCCATGAGTGCCATAAGGGGCCAAGAGGGCCACAAGCGCCACAGGGTCAAGAGGGCCCCGAGGGCTACTAGTGCCATTAGGGAGTTGAGCGAATCAAGCAATGGGTTGCGAAATGGTCATTCTGCATCTCGCGCTTCTATTCATACGGCTTCCGGTCCACTGTTAGTAATTTCAATAGATTTGCGACACTTTTTTCAGTGGAGCGGGAGATTTAAATTATTCGAAAGTGGAGTCAGAGCGACGTTTTTATCTCCTGTGTTGATGTCTTGGGCATTTGTGGTCACACAACTCGCGACAAAACACCAAAAGAGAGTACAAGAATCACCTTTTTGTCACAAGAGGTCATCGTGAATATTAAAATAGTGAAAGCAAACAGTTCTCAGGACTTGACGCCTGAACAAAAGCCACATTATAGCCCTATTGTTTGTGCTCACTCACCAAAAACGTAACCATTCTATTGTCCATTGCTTGATACGGTGCCATGAGGGTGAAGAGGACCACGGGCCACAAGTGCCATGAGGGCCACGAAGGCCATGAGTGCCATAAGGGGCCAAGAGGGCCACAGACGCGACAAGTGCCATGAGGGCCTAGAGGGCCCCAAGGGCCACAAGTGCCATGAGGGTCATGAGTGCCATGAGGGTGAAGAGGACCACAGACGCGACAAGTGCCATGAGGGCCATGAGGGTCGTGAGTGCCATGAGGGTCATGAGTGCCATGAGGGTGAAGAAGGCCATGGGGATCAAGAAGACCACGGACCACGGGCCACAAGTGCCACGAAGGCCAGCCTTAAGTGCCACGAGTGCCACAAGTGCCATGAGAGCCATGAATGCCATGAGGGTCAAGAGAGGCAAGAGGGCAACAAGTGCCATGAGGGTCAAGAGGGCCCCAAGGGCCACAAGTGCCATGAGGGCCACGAAGGCCTTAAGTGCCACGAGTGTTACAAGTGCCATGAGGGTCAAGTGGCCCATGAGGACGAGTGCCATAAGGGGCCAAGAGGGCCACAAGCGCCACAAGTGCCATAGGGTCAAGAGGGCCCCAAGGGCCACAAGTGCCGTGAGGGCCATGAGTGCCATGATGGTCAAGAGGCCCATGAGGGTCACGAACGCCTTAAGAGGGCCATGAGTTCCATGAGGGTCATGAGGGCCACAAGTGCCATGAGTGCCATAAGGGGCCAAGAGGGCCACAAGCGCCACAAGTGCCATGAGTGCAATGAGGGTCAAGAGTGCCACAAGCGCCACAAGTGCCATGAGGGCCATGAGTGCAATGAGGGTCAAGAGGCCCATGAGGGCCACAAGTGCCATGAAAGCCATGAGTGCCATGAGGGCCACAAGTGCTATGAGGGTCAAGAGGGTCATGAGTGTCACGAGTGCCATGAGGGCACTTTGAAAACTTAACAATAACCACGGACCAAACACATACACTTACCTTCTGAAACCGCCTTGTACAAAGCAAGAAATCCATTCCACGATAATGAGTGACCACTGAAAACTTTGTAGTTTAGTCTAAGTTGTAGGAAATGTCCGCTGGTATAAACAGAAACAGGCAGCAACGGGTAGCGGTAACTGAATGAATCACAGAACTTGAACAATTTGACACCGTTGTCATGGCGACCATCTCTCACTTCTAAGTAGCCATCGCTCATGTTGCTAAGCCTTTGGAAATCAAGCCTGATAGACTTGTTTGAAGGAACTTGTATTGTCCAGATGCAATCTTTGTTAAGTCCCCTGTAATGGTTTGTAAGAAAGTCGTACCTTGGAACAAAGATACTTCCTTCTTCACCATTTAGTGTAATGAGACTCGAGTTGGCACCTTCTAACTCGCACGAGCCAGAACGTTCTGGAAAATAACCATTTAAGGTTTACCTTATTGTCAGCTCTTCCACAAACATGTATTCCAACAGCTCACAGCAGATTTACGGCAATTACATTTACATGTTATAATAAAAATTAATAATAATAACAATGTAAATATATCGCTTAATGAACAACTTTCTAAATCTCGGTGCTCTTTCAAATAAGCGACAGTTGACTAAAAATAAATGAGATTTAAGTTAAAATGAAAGCTGCTCCAAAGAAAGCCTAACGATCATATAAACAAAAGAAAACTATCTAAGTTTATACTACTAATTAACTAATTACTTTGTATTTTTTGCTTCAGGTGAAAAGATAAAAGCACTTATCGTTTTATTTGGAAAAACGTGAATGCCAAAAGATGTTGCAGGTCATTTCAATGGTAATAACGTAGCTTTATTGTCTCTTTCTGTGATCGTTAATAAAAGCTCTTTTGTATTTACTTGGTTGTGCATTGTTTTAAGATGTTGGTTATAATTGTTCGATTAGCCAATCACGGAGCCGCTTCAAGCAGATACTGGGTGACCAAATTCTAAAAGCTTTTCAATGGAACAGACACCATGAACAACGTTGAAAATAAAACATTGATTTTCTAAAGCCCAAGAATTTCCCAACTTTTGAACCAGCTGTCAAAAGCCTACACTTATCATGGTATCTGAAAACGTAAAAGTTGAAAGTTTTAAGATAATTTTTTATTTTGATATTTGAAAACATAGCAGGACAAGAGTTAACTACAATGTAAGTTTAGCAACCTCCATGTAGCGTGGTAGTGAGCTTACCTTGCTTTATGGCTGTAAAGTTTGCAGAAAATCCTCCTGTTGGCACTGAAGTGGAAGCGCGGGTCCAGACACGCACAGATAGGAATCTACCAGTAGAATAGATCACCTCAAATGGCCATCCCCAGAAGCAATTTGTTTGCATCAGAGGATCGCTCACACCATAGATGCCGTCAAATACCTCGATGAGTAACGCGTTCGAACAGGTTCTCTGGGGGAAAACAACCTTGATGATTTGGTTGCTGGGGACAGTTATCCTCCAAACGCAATCAATCTTCGCAGCAGGAAGAACGAGGTTACCATGGCTACCATTCACAAAGATGTTTTGATTGCTTTCTAGTGACTGGGATGGAAGACATTCAGATGCTGTTGAAGAAAAACCAACAAAATCAACGATTGAATTGTGATATTGGAGCTGCAAGCTGCGACAAATACATGTAAATCAGTTTCTATTGAACATACACAGGAGTGTTTATCCCAGGGAACTCCCCCACCCCCCCAAAAAAAAATCGCTAGGGATGATCGCATTTTCTTTTAAGGTTTTAAAACTGCGAATCTTAAAGATATCTCTACGGGATTGCTATCTTTAAGGGTTCCATATTAAGCCGACCAGCTATGATTCCTTGTGAGATCACTGCTCACCGTCCTTGCGAAAACCAAAGCAAAACAAAGACTTTGTCGACAATGATGAAATGCGAAACTGAGTGATAAAAGACAAAGTTGGTTAGAAGGATCTTAATCATTACAAAAAGCGTCTCAGAGTACCTTCCTTTTAGGGGAGTATTTTAAGAACCCGCGCACTAGTTTGTATATTTTAGAGTACAAATTTAAGGGACCACGCCTAGTTTGTTATCAGAATCAAATCTATTTCCTTAGAGGCACATTTCCGTTTTTCTTTGGGGGGAATAACCCCAAGGTTTGGGTACAAGAAGGCATGCAACATAGACACATAATAACTATCTTTATATCATAGACACAAACTCTGTAAAACAAAGCGCTGTCTTGTACACTTACACTAAACTGCATCCTAGAACCTCACGGTTTCGCATATTATCTCATCGTCTCTCGGTTTAACCTCTAATTCCCATAGCGAGGCGAATTACCGCCATCTTGGATTTTCACTTTTTTGGGATTTGCTTAATGTCAAAACATTTTATTGAAAATGGATAGAAAACATTATTTCAAACGCCAAATCAACGAGATATTAGAAGAATATGAAAAACAATGAGTTTTTAATAGTTTTTTTTTTCAAAGACGACAGTTCAATAGCAAACTCGAATTTTCCTCACTTAGCATGATTGTGTCATCATTGCTTGTGGGACTTAATTAGTATCAAAAGCTGTGTTCGTTATCGAGGAACAGGTGGGCAAAAGAGCTTTGCAATTGGCAAATAGGTAAAAAAAAAGGTTAAGCTAAGAGAAACAAAGAGGGCGAGGCCAAGGAAAGGGTATACACATATGTTAAGTATCTCTTTTGTAGCTCCTGCCACTTCACAGCCCTTCATGTCTCACCAAGCAATAAATATTCAAATCATACCTGGTTTTACAGCCTTGTACTGCACATTAACGGCTGCATTTTTGTCTGCTCCACTTGAATAAGAAAATGATAAGTAGTTATTCACAGAATAAAATGGCTTGTCCAAATGAAAATTGTTCAGAAATTTCCCCTTGCATGTATTTTTCACTATTCCACCATCTTCTCCATCTTTTATCTCAATAGAGCTGCCGTAGTGACAAGTCACTACTGTGGCATTGTAGGGCGCATACTTTCTGAAGGTCAGCTTTATAACATAGCCTTTGGGAGCTTGTATGTTCCATGTACAGCCCCAGTTGCGTTGGAGACCTCCATTTTGCAGACCAGTGATGTTGCGTTCTTCAGCAGAAATTGCTTGAAGCAGATATTGCCTCACAGAACCATCGCAAACATTCATTGCCGACACACTTAGGAACAGTTCTAAACTGTATGCTAAAATATAAAAATAAACTATATGTTATTACCCCTTTGTACAAAAAATTAAATGATTCTATTATCAGGTTGACATTTGAGCTATAAGAAAGAGAGAGAGAGAGAGAGAGAGAGAGAGAGAGAGAGAGAGAGAGAATATGGGGTGCCATATGGGACAATATTGTACAACATATAAATACACGATTGTTATGAAACATATATGGCTATTCGCTGATATATAT
>JAOBRG010399044.1:0-10163 GCA_027574985.1 Umimayanthus nakama | reverse complement strand
CCTAGGATATACCTATTCTGATGAACCAATCAGAGCGCGCGAAAAGTGCTATCCACCTGTTTGGTTAATACTAATTGCTGCTAATTGCTGGTATTTAATATGGGTCTCTTGAATTCCAAGAGCGTTCCAATTCCCCGACCTACGCGTTTGAACATGTTGACTTTATTAACTATGCCTTAAGTTTTCACTTCTGGGGCAGTTCTTCGGCTTTTCAGAAAGCAATTCCCGGTGTTTATGCTGTTGTAAAGTTTGGTTTTAATTACAAAAATCTGAACTCTTTCAGGTTCTTTACAATGGTAGCAAAACGTCTTCTGGTCTCAGAAATAGTAATAACCCATAACCCGGCTCACTTTGTTTGAAATTCTTTTATATTTTTTTCTCCATCTAGATACCGAAGAACCTCGCGTTGTCAACTGTCCTTCTGATTTTACAATAGTATCTGACAAGAAAGGAACTAGGGTATTTCTTCCTTCGGCTGAATTCGAGGATAATGTTGGAGTTCGTGAGGTAATGACGGATTTGATAAACGGCAGTGAGTATTCCTGGGGCAGCTACAGCAATAAATACACCGCCACAGACCTGGCTGGCAACAAGGCAGTGTGCTTAGTAAAGATTACAATTAAATGTAAGTTCACCACACACAAAACAAAGTGCAACATCAGTTCCTTTTTAATATACCGTCTAGGTTTCAAGTTCAAAAGATTTGAAAAAAGCCATAGCCGGGTAAGAGAGGTAAAGAAGCGAAGGACCTTCTGGGATAGTGGAAACTAAGATTATTAAATAATAGATACCCTTGTTACTCGTTTTAAACGTATAAAAGGTTGATACAAATAATATGTATGTATTAAACAAATTGTTTTTTCTTTTTTTTGACAAGTTTGTATTTGATTGATATTAGAAACCTTAAGATTTGAAAACAAGTACGACTTCGACTGCGAGTACAAAGCAAATTCTTGACAGGGGCTCGTAAAATTGTTGTCGGGTCAAATTTGTGGCTGTCCTGTTTGCTACAAGAATTGCCGAAGATCTCACGGTTGACATTACGAGTTCAAAATCTAACAAGTCGTACTCGTAGTCAAATCTTAAGGTCTCTACTATTTAACTCTTAAACACACAAAGAGAATAGTTAACCATGCACCACAAGGAATATTAGTCGAAAGTGTGTTAATGCTAATGCGGGAATGAAGTCTCAACCATCGATTTGAACTGCTTACTTATGTGTTGAACCAAGCTATTATTCAGTCAGGCCTACGTGATTGCGTTTCCTCGGAGTATTTCAACAGACCAACTGTTCCCGGGTTGACATCTATCAAAGGTGGAATAAGTTTAAACCACCTTCTGACGATTGTGCCCAACAGACTGAAACTTCCTTTTTGTGTATTTTGACCAATTGCTTTAAAAAGGGGAAAAATTTAGGTTGCTCCTTTAATGTTTTATGTGGTCCTTATGACAACACCGGGATTACTTGTGCGGGCTCTTTGAAGTTCCCTTAGATCTCGCTTTTCAGAAGATTGAACCAACGGCTTTAAATCCTTGCGGAAAACTGAAGCTGTTTTGACTAGACTTTTCTTCCACACCTGAAGTTATATTCAGTAAAAAGGACCTAAGCGTTTTAGCCAGCAAAAATAGCGTTTTCATTTCGGCCACAGTAAGAAGCTATCAGCTAATTGATGCAAAGAATTAACCACAAAATGTTAACTTGAATCCCTCACTTTCGAACCGTTTTAAAACTATTTTGGCAGTTCTGCACATCATTTCCCTGACCCCATCCCACATCCGTCGATGCCTTTGCGTAGTTCAAAACGTTTAACTCGTTAAGGGACGGGGTTAAGTTTTAGTCACCCCCTGTTAATTGTTCTTAATCTTTACTGCTATACAGCAAATCCATGTCCGCACCTTGATCCGCCATTAAACGGAGCCAAAGCTTGTGAGACATGGCTGGAAGGGATGCACTGCACAGTACACTGTAATCCCGGCTACAAACTACTCCGTGGAGAGGTTGATAAAGTGTACTTCTGTAATCCTGGTGGAAACTGGGTAAACGTTGCTTATGGACCTGAAAGAAAGCCTAAACTTCCAGACTGCTCCAGTAAGTAAATCAAAAGTAACCGTTGAAGGATGAAGAGAATAATTTATGGTTATTTCGTGTTAAGAAAGAGCGGCAGATATCTCAGTTTTTAAATTGGTTTAGGGAACAACCATTAATACTTCATATGTTGAGTAAGGGGTCGGGGGGGGGCTGGAGTGCAAAGATGATTTCTGTGCAAAGTGTTTACCTTGATCAATTTTTGAGACACAATCTTCAGGGAAGAAACTTTTTCTAATTTCCCATACACTCTGTTTATAACTTGTTGACGTGCAACTTTTTTACTTGGTTTCAGTTTCAGTTTACTTGTTTTGCCAAGGTAAGTAAATACTTACAATTACATACATAAACATATAAGGCAAGGAAGTGCAAATTGGTTCTTACAATTTCTCATCCTCCCAGCTCCTTGTCCCCCCACGAGATCAAATAGTTTGTCCCTTGGCTACTAAATTTCATAGACGGTAGATACTCTCCATTATAAAAGAACAGTAAAGCTGAGAAAGTTTCTAAGAAAATATCGTCTATTTTTGTAGGATCATATCCCGCAACACAGATAGCTATATCTGCAGAACTGTATTATCTTATGGATGACTGTGACCAAGAAGAAACGGAAGAGAAAATTAAAGAGTATTTTGTTGAGATATTTTCTTCAAATATATTTGGAAGGCTAGGTGGCTGTAAAGACAACCCCAGTTGCACACCAGAGAATGTTCAGGTTGAGTGTAGCGAGGAGGTGAGAAGAAAACGCGACTTGCGTTTGTTCAAACGTCGTGCCAAGCTAAATGACGTCAAAGTTACATTTGAAATGAAGTTAAAGCTGCCTCACAATGTCTCTGAGAATGTAAACATAACATTGAAGAGACTCAAAGGTTCGTTGACAAACTTTGTGAATGAGACTAACTTGGACATCACTGTCGATGGGAAGGTTGTGCAGTTAGACCGCACAAAACCACTTAAGATTGATGAAGTGGAAATCAAGTGCAGCAAAGGGCAAGTCGCAGTTAATTGGGATTGCGGTGAGTAATGATACACGCTTTGGTTTTTTTTAAGAACCAGTAATTTTTGGCTCAGGCCGGGCTGTTCTCAAATTTTGGCGATTTCAGCCCCAAACTGCTCTTAAGTTGTTTTTGTTTTCTGATATTTCCAAACTTCGGGGTTTTTGCCCGGAAAAGTATAAAAGGCACTACGAAACACATGTTTTCATCAAGCGGTACATGTAAGTGAAAGAACTTGAACTATCAATGATATTAATACATTGTCCGCGAACGTCACGAGCTTGCTTATCACTCTTCCAGCGCTCAATGACCGATCTGATTCTAACAGGTCTTTGTATACATGTACATCTCAACCCGTGTACGAGGATTAAATGACTTTCTTAAATTTGCATGATCGAAGTTTCAGACTGGTGATTATTCTTAGTTTGTTCTCAATTTTTGGGCAAATTGCAGCCTGGTTATTTTTATAAGGTTTGTTCTTATAAAAAAAAGCGTGTGCCAACTGCATGTGTTGAAATGATAATAACGTATGATTAAAACAAGAATAGAATCAATATAACGGTTGCCATGACCTCAAGTTTCTCAACAAAAAAGGGATAAATGTTGATTGTTTAACCTTAACAAACGAAAGTAAATGCTGACGTAGAGTAGAAAGACCCTAAATGCTGGCCAGAATTGAACATACTCAATCCTATCTTCTTATAGTTTATTTAGTACGAGAAGAAAAAGAAAAGAAAATTTGAAGGAAAATATTTGCAGGAAAACATTGGGTAAAAACGTGAGAAGAAACTCCTTTTCCCACACTGACCCAGCCAAGAGTTCCTTCTCCATCTCCACCCAGCAGTATTAATATGTTAAAAAATCAACAAAAAGAATGAGAATCATTTTGATAATGATAACATTAATAATAACCAATTTATAGTATCAATGATTAAAATGATGATAACGATAAAGACAACGACGATATAGATAATGACAATAACCATGACAATGACTATGATAAGTAAAACGATAGTGATAGTGACAGTGACAGTAACAATGACAGTGACAGTGTCAGTGGTAGTGATATTGATAGTGAAAGTGAAAGTTATAGTGATATTGATAGTGAAAGTGATAGTGATGTTGATATAAAACCTATAATAAGAGTCCATGTCTTGCCAGCAATCGAAAATGATGTTATTGCTTCTGTCACACAGTTAATTGTCCAGTAGGATACTTCTACAACACGACAGCCAAGTCATGTAACCCTTGCCCCGCTGACCACTATCAGATTAACGAGGCTCAAGAAACATGCGAGGCTTGTCCGAAGGGAACAACAACCTCCGGTTTGAGGGGAACCCGCTGGAAATCAGAATGTGTAGGTCGGTGGCTCAGCTTACACCAACGGAGTTTAGTTTAAAGAGCCGAGGGAGGTAGGGTTAGACTCGACCTCCCCTCCCCACACACTTATGGTTTGATAAATCTACAATTTAAACCTTTAGAGCAGTCAAAATAAACCTTTCAGTATCTGTAGTACAATTCACTGCTCTAAATATGAAGATAGGGCTGGAAACGTCTCATATGGAAAACAGCCTGTGCTGCAAATTACATTTTTATCAAAGCTTGAAGATTCTCTAAAGATTTTCCAAGATCTCCCAAGGTAATTTTTCAGAAATTTTCAAAAATCGCAGAAGACTTCCTAAATCTATTTTGAACATTTAGAAAGGTTTCCAAAAAGTTTTTCGAAAGCGTCAAGAGCACTTAAAAAACTACCAATGTTTTTTCCGAAACTTGTGCTTATAGTCTATATGATAAGAAGACACTGACTAGAAGGCGGCTTGAAGGTAAGAATTATATTTGCTTGGCCTTCGCGTCTCCTTGTAATATCTTCAATTCATGCGTGCTTTTATTTGCTTTTGTTTCTAGCTTTAGGTGGAAAAAGTGATGGGAATAAACAAGAACAAACATACGTAGTTCCTCTATCGGTTGCATTATCTGCTTCATTCATTGTTGTCTTGTTGGTAGCGATATGTTGCTACAGGCGCAAACGGTAGGTACAACTTTGCTAGATTAGATTCGACAGATTCTCTATTCCAGCTCGCTAAAGACGGCAAATCTTCGCTTGGTCTCGTTGTCATATATCACTGGGTTGGAATGAGCCTGATTGTTGTTGCACATTTTGAGTATCTCACACTCAAATGTTCTTAGAACGTTCTGTAATAGGCCTTATTGTAAGTGTTGGGTATACATTTGTTCTTAAATATTGGCCATTTTTCAGTCTTTTAAAAGATTAAAATTTTTCTTAGAAAAAGGTTCTCAAAAGCAGAGAATGTAAGCTTTCGTCTTTGTGCTGTATTTTTGGTACAAATCTTTGTTCCGAGAGTTTATTTTGTGGGCTATTTTTGTGAACGAAAATGAAATTCTGCAATCATCCCTTTTCAAGAATAAAAGCAAAAACAACGAGTTGTTGCTTTAGAATTGACTCCAATGTATACTACATCTTTGTTTTACTGTGTCTTACCCTGCTATTTATGCGCCGTAACTATATACAAATGCAATCAAAATGCAAATATCATGGAAGTAGTTGCTGATACGATCGAATTATGTATTCGAAAAGAAGGACAACCACCACGACAACATAAGAGGGGAAAGAAGATTTAGCACTATATTGTGAATCCTTTAATTTTTAAAGAAAGTTTAATTACTGTTAAAGTCTGCAATCTTGCAATTGATACGAACCTGTAAATTTTGAAATTATTAAATACACATTTCTCGAAACCACTTCAACTTATGACTGGCACAATTCCAGCAATACAGAATGGTGAAAAAGCATTCACCAAATTATATTTGGTCTCAGATTTTTCCGGTCTCGCATTTTCAGTCTCGGATTTTAGTTAGTGTCGGATTTTTATAAGTTGAATAACTTTCCCCCAAATGCTTCAATCAAACCTTTATTGCACTTGTTAGCTTCTTTTGACCCACAGACCGCCATCGCAAACATAATGGAGTGCATTGCTACAATTTCTTGTAAACGCATGCGCAGGGGGTGAGATAAAAATGGATTAAATACCCGAAATTGAGCAACATAAAGTTAAACAACTTCCCCCAAATGCTTAAACCATACCCTTATTTCACTTGCCAGCTTCTGTTGATTCACAGACCCCATCGCAGGCATAACGGAGTGCATTGCTACAATTTCTTTTAAACGCAGGGGGATGGGGTGAAAATGGACTAAATACCCGAAATTGAGCAACATAAAGTTGAATAATCAGTACTTTCCCCAAAATGCTTCAATCGAACCCTTGTGCACTTGCGAGCTTCGTTCGACTCACAGACCCCATCGCAAGCATAATGGAGTGCACAAATGGCAGTCGAGTTTGTACGAGGAAAAGTTCATTGTAAAACGAACGGAGAACATGATATCGCGGCCGGGCTTGCAGATGAGGGGTATATGGGAAATAGTACTTCATGAATACAAATTTAACACACGTCGACCTAGGTTTTAATTTTTTTATTTCGGTTAAACTTTTAATCGCCTCGTAACCATGGAAAATTTAGTATTCGTTTTAGTGGTGCTAAGATATGGAACTCAATTCAAGAGGACTTCAAGATCAAGGGTCGTAATGTGTTCGAAAAAATTCTTAAAAAATCGTTCCTTTTTGACTATCAACTGGATAGTTAATCCAATTGCAGTTTTGTATGGATGCTCTTTGTTTAGTGTTTGTGTGTGTTCGTCTGTTAGTTGTGCTTGTATGTGTGTTTTGTCTACTATTATTGCTATCAGTTATATTCCTTATGTGCCTTTAGGGCTCCCAGCATCACTACTTCTATTGTTAATTTCCGCATGACCAGGCTACTTAGCTCGATTAGCTTTGGTATTTTCTAGGTAGCTTGTGCTATCCTCCTGCAATTACCCGCACCATAGTTTTATCCCACTGTAAATGTTCATCTTGGCACAGATTAAAGTTGTTGTTGTTGTTGTTGTTTCCCACCGCCTGTACTTCAAGCTTCAAACAACAATCGAGAAAAAAAATGCAGAATCCACTACCAAAATATAGTTGGTCTCGATTTTCAGTCTTGGATTTTTCCACTCTCGGATTTTCAGTCTCGGATTTTAGTTAGTCTCCGTTTTGTGTTCTTGTCTCGTGGCCCATTACGCCATATCAAGTTTTAACAAATGGAGAAAAAATTAGAACGGTATGTTAGTATGGTGAAACGTGAATCAAGCGTCTGCAGGGCAGTATACCATACACGGTATTACGGGAAGTAGCACTTCCTGAGTACAAATCAACACACGGGGACAAAGCCTTGAAATTTATTGTTTCAGTTAAACTTCTAATCCACGTGATCAATATGTCCAACCCCCGTGCTTGAAGTGGGTTTTTGGCAATCTTATGCTGGTTAATGCTACTATTCAGTTTAAGCGGTGTTTAGTGACATAAGCCTATAAATCTCTTTATCGCTGAAAAATTTTTAAAATTCGTTAGATCGCTGTTTAATTCTTGTTTATTAATTTCAAATGAATAAAGAGAACGAACGCCTTGTTTTCCGACCTTTGTTCCCTTTCTTGGGTTCCAAGTCGGATTTGTTGCGTTTGATAGCACCAGTTGTTATATTTTCATATTTGACACTATTTGTAGTCCAAAACTGTGTCGGCGTTTTTTGAAAGATCGCTTTGCTTCTATTTTACAGCCACAACTCTGAAATAGCACTTTCGTAATCGAAAGCGGAGGAGTTATATCATGATAACTTAAAAATCATTTAATTTTAGGGTTTTAAAAAACGCTGACACGGTTTTGGATTTCATATACTTACCTATAAAACTGCCAAATTTCAAATTAGTGGATAATAAAACTCCTGAGTTGAAACTTCTAGCGCCTCATAGGTTTGACATAAAAAGGGTCTCAAGAAAAAAACTTTTAAAAGTTTCGGCGTCCCCTCAAGCCCGCTACCGATGAAATTTTTTTGTATCAAAATTTCGTTCTGTATATGATGAACCACTATGTTTCTTTCGCTGATTGAAAGCTTTACCTTTGATCTATCCATACGGCTAACCATCTCATTTTGGCCATTTCCTTCGGTTTCAAACTGAACACGTAAGCTTAACGATACTTAACAGGACAGCCTTTTATAGAATACGTTTCTCTTGCAGCCCCTTTACATCAGAACAAAGAGGGAAAGAACGTAACCGAGAATTCAACAGTCCCTTCTATGTGGCTTACGACGAAAGTTTAAGCGAGTTGAAAACTTATGAGGAGCTGATTGAACCGCCGATGTACCAAGGGCTTCAGAACCGGGGGATTGTTATCGCCGATGCGACCACCCGTAGGTATGGTCCATCAGGTAGAAGCGTGCAAAAACCCCAGGACCACGTGCAGAGCGGCGATCTCTCGTTCGAAACGCTGACCAAAATGGATGAAGACGATGAACACCTTTATGAAGCAATACCAGCTGCTGGCACAAACGGAGAAACTACGTGCTAGATATAAACACGCCGAAAGAACTTTTAGAATATCTTAGTATTTGCGTATCCATCGGCTATCTCTGGTTAGGGGGAGCAAGAAGTCAAATTTTGGTGGTGATTAGGGGGTTTGGAGAAACTGATAGGGTAGGGGGGGGGGTTAATGGAACGCAATAAACACTGTTCCTTAGCGATTAAGTGCCACTCTTCGAATAGATAGACGAGCTCGCGTTTGTCTTCTGGGAGACTAGTTTTGAAAAAAAAAATTGCGGTATTTTCTGCGTGGGCGAGTACGCTGAATAACGGTTTGATCAATAAAGGTTGATACGGTACGACGTTTTAGCTGACGTTTCTAGCGTTAGCCCTTCGTCGGAGCAGGCATAGACCACATTTCGAGCGTCAACGCTCATGCAAACGGACGCAACAAGTCACAAACATCTTTTTAAACTTATATATAGAGAAGTGCAGCTTATAAATGTTACAGGAGTCATTTGTCATCCTTCACGACTCGTGCCCCAAGTCTATTAAATGTTAGACAGGTTGGGTGACGTTCGGTTGTTAGAAAAGGGGGTTAAACTCAACCCAGGGTTAGGAGTAATAGTCATATAAAATCTTTATCTAGAAACACATCTGTCTTTCTAAATTGTTACTGACATGCACTTCAAGGGGAACCCACTTACGCGGTACACGCTTTTTTTTTATAAGAACAATTTTATAAGAACGAGGCTCAAATTTGGCCAAAAATTAAGAAAAACGTAAGAACAATCCAGGCTGGGATTTGGAATCATGCACAACTGAACACACAGTTTACTTTTCTTAAAAAAATTCCATTGTTTTCCTCAAACTCGGCTGTAACGAGCGTTGAAAAACTCCAAATATTGAGATCGATCGAGTTTCCATTGCGACTTATTTGACTTATGATCACAAGTTAGGTATATCTGGAATATTTTGGGAGTTACTTCTTGATGTTATTGTTCTTATGAGTACTTTTAAAAATAAGAGCAGCTTAGGTCAAATAAAAAAAATTAGTTGGTAAGTTTCCAAGTTTTAATGGTCGGGCGGGAGGTTTTTATTTTTTTTAATCTTCAGAAACAACTGTTTGAAAAGAGAAAAAATAAGTCGCAGATTCAAAGCGTAAAACTGACCTTTAACTAGAGAAGGATCCCGCTCCACGTTTATTGGCGAGGTTGTGCCGTTCTTGCTTTTCACAAGTATTGGACTTCATCGTCAGTAGAAAAAAAAACTACAAGTGTTTGACAAGGCCAGCAACATTTTAAAGCAAATGTATCGATTTGAGATTTATTGTTAGTCGGGGGCTTTTTCAATGGCCGGGCGGGGATGCTAACCAACAAATGATTCTTGTTCGGCCTTATCGAAGCTGAAATTTCCTAAAATGTTTAAAACAATGAGGCTCGGCCAAAATTTACTGGTTCTTATAAAAAAAAACGTGTACGCAAACTCAAAATGACAGCCGAAGTCAGTCCTTAAGGACCGAAGTCTAACCGCGGGTGTTAAAAATTGAACCCAGTGGTTCAAGCTAACCCACCTTCTAGTTCTAATAACAGGTTATGAAGGGTGAATCGTGTCAAAAACTTCATTGCATCGCCTTTCAATTCATCGGGCTATGTCTTCATTTTATTGG
>JAOBRG010399033.1:0-10165 GCA_027574985.1 Umimayanthus nakama | reverse complement strand
GGATTTGTTGGTGCTGTTAGCGACTTGTTGGTGCTGTGAGGGATTTGTTGGTGCTGTGACAGTTGTGGGCCACCGTAGTTCAAGGCTACTGCCATTTGAGTCGGCCCCAATTATTACCACATCTGTAGCACATTTGTACTTTAATACAGACACGACTTTAAAATAGCTGCACGCGCAGTCCCAAATTTATAAGAATGTCTTGAAAATCAAAAGAAAAACAAAAACTTTCAATAAAAACGCTATAGAAAAAGCCCCCTCCAACAGAAAGGCCTGCAAAGTACCGACAGCTTAGAAACCAGCAATGAACCAAGATGTCTTTATTTTGTTTGTAAACCCTGCATTAAAGTACAGAAATTACGACAGCGACACTGGTAGCGAGGCAAGGCGGCAGGAAAGCTTAACTGTAAAGTTTATATAAGTTTGATTTTTCTAAATTTCAGAAACTCTAAAAATGAATAAAAAAATTTGGGTGAAACTATGTTTTAAAATTCGTGCGCTTGCAGATAGCATTATTTCTGCCTTGTTCTTATGATAATATCCAGCTATAACAAGTCACAGGGTCTTGTAACTTTTACGAAAGCGTGTTCATTTCACAAAAACCCTGGAAAATATATATGTAGCTCGTCAATAGATATTTAAAAAGTGGGCTTTCTTCTCGTCATTTGATAGATTCAAAAGCAATTTTGAAATAGTATACATCTGATGAAAAAATGATAAATAAGGAATTCGTTCTTGCAATTTCAAGTGTTTAAAAAAACAAGGCGCAAAAATTCTCAATTTGTGTTCTCTAAAAATAAGGGAAGGGGCCTGTCCGGGAGTTGAACCCGGGACCTCTCGCACCCTAAGCGAGAATCATGCCACTAGACCAACAGGCCAACACAAGATACCAAACGAAAAATCTACAGGTCATTAATTTATCCTTGATTAAACCCGCTTTGTTCGTACTGACTCAACAGCAGGTCTACCTGCCGAAAAGAAGCCCATTGTTGTCTAAACTTTGCGCTTCAAGAAAATCCTACGTTTATTGGCTAAACTTCGAATTTTATTTCATGATTAGCAGAAAATATGAAATATAAAATCACGCAAAAGTCTTAATCAAAAAAATAAAAAACTATTTAGAAAAATGCGTCGGCCGGGAATCGAACCCGGATCAACTGCTTGGAAGGCAGCTATGCTCACCATTATACCACCGACGCCGCGACATTACGTCAGATTAAAAATTAAAAACTTACCACCGGCCGTTTACAAATTTTTCGCGACATGTGACATGATCGATAAGTCGGGTGAAAAAGATTTGTTCTTTAAGGGGGTCACTGTACTTATCAAATCAACCGAGTCATCATTCAAAAATTCATTTCAAATAAACCTTTGAGTTGAACACAATGAAAGAAGATAAAGAAATCAAACTAAAATTTCTTGTTTACCCAGATGTAAATAAAAATACGTAGGAGGAGGAATGACCAATGCTTATATCAGTATAACACTTTCTAGAAAATATATGGTTCACCGCTCAAACACCAGCCAAATACGATTTAACTTATTGACTATATATAATTTGAAGGTTTGTTTTGTCACGGCCTCATTCGAATCATTGACCAATCACTATTTCTGGCAGTCGTGAAATTTTAATGCATTTTAAGTTTTTTTTCCTGATAACACTGTGGATGTGGTCGCGCATTCAAGGTTTTGTTAACACCAAAAAAGGTTACAACTTTCATTAGCCCTTTGCGTAACATACTGCACTGATGCAAAACGGGAAAATAGTTTATTTTGTTCTTTTTTTAAAAGCATTCAATATTTTTTAACTTTTGTAAGCGCATTGGTTACTGAGCAACGAAAGTAGCTGTTCAGAAAATAGAGCCTTTGGCACATGGTCTTGATTTATAATCTCGGCAGTGATGAAAACGATCTGCGTGATTAATAAACCACAGTCCTTGGTTTCTTTTGATCGATTGTTTCAGTTCATTTAACGACAACAACTTCGAAAGGAAGCTCCTTTTATTCAGTGTATAGCAGATTTCAGATTGACTCCGGTGAAACACTATGAAAGAGGTAAGACTGCTGGAAATCAGAATTGAATAGATAGGAGTTTAACATTCCCTTCTCGGCTCGCTCTCTCTTCGGTAGACCTTTCCAGCATTCTCAAGAAAAGACATACTGGAAAAACTTGCTCTTTGTAACCAAATAAAAAAAGCTTACAGAAACTCTTAAGTATACTTTTCAAGTTGTCAAAAAAAACATTTTTGGGATGATGCGTCTAAGGAAAGCCTCACATATCGATTTTGTCCACAAGAAACGTCAATTCTTAGTTTCGAGGAATTGGACGGAGGGGAGGGGGAGCTAGGACGTTCCTCTGCCACTCTTCGTGGGCAAATTCAATATTTTTGTCAAAATATTTTGAAGTTTTTGGAAACAGCTTGGAAAGGGATATAATATAACTCTTGCCTTACGTTCATCGGTCAGTTTCTTCTGGTTTTCAAAAAATTTGTCTTGTTTATGTAGTAGTCTGGGATCAGCCGCAAGCTCTTTCTTTCTGTTGAGCTCGCTGTAAATGCTGACAGCTGATATAACGTTTTTTCTCCAGAATTTGTTCCACTTTGTTGCTTAATACATTCGGTTACAGGTTATACGATTGGTGCTTTTTTTAATTTGAAGACTCGCAGAAGTTTCAGCGGAATCAAATTTTTACTGAAGCATTTACTGATAAACATGATTTTGATAGAAAACTTCATCGAAAAGCGATTGCTGTAAATAAATCGTAGAAGGTATTCTCTTTTAACTTTAAGGACTTTTACAATGTTTTCAGAGTACTAAAATATCGATAAATACTATACTCAAAAAATACGACTTGTTTTTATCAAATTCAATCGCCTTCACTGGAATTTCAACAGACTGGCTGAGGAGATTGTAGCAGTTGGATCACTTTCACGTGTAGGCAGAATCGTCAAAAAGAGGTGTAGATAGTCCTTCGTACCTCTCGGCCTACCTCTACTTCACCCAGTGTTTAGGAAGATTTTTATACAAGACGTTTTCTGAGGGCAAATCCCTTTTTGTCGGTCGGGGGTCCCCTTAAATATTAGCGAACTCCGTGGGATTAATATAAACTAGAGCTTTTATATTCAGTAACTCGGAATGACTTCCTCAAGAAAACACGTTTATCTACTCCACCCTCCTAATGCTACTTCACTTTAAATTTGATGTCTTTAGAGTTAAAAAATTGAATAAACTCACTTGCTTCGCCTGTCCTGTGCCGCGTAGCGTTGCTGGGCGTGTCCCCGGCCACTTGGGCGGTGTATGACCTGACTAGGAACTCGTACTCAGTGAACGGGGTCAAACCGGTGACGTTAAAGTTTCTCAGGTTCAGGTTTTGGGGATCGTTCAGAGGAAAGCTTTGAAACTTTAGGACCCAGTTCCCCACAAATGGAGTCCGCCGCATATACAGCTCGTACCGAAATATTCGGCCGTTGGGTTCCGCCGGTTCGTCCCAGGTCACGCGCACATCTCGTCCACCCGGAAGTGACGTCGCTACAGGGGACGGCTGGCTCTCTGGTCGAGTTGGTTTGGTTAGGTCCACTGAAGGATCGCTTCGTCCACATCCGGCCCGTGTGCAAACAACCAGGGTGAAGTTATACACCGTGTAGGGTTTGAGGTCCGTGAGGTCGCAACTGAATATCAACCCCTGGCAGTGAGTTCGCTTGGCAGCATTTCGGCTATTAACGGAAACCAGGCGATACTCCACAATACGTCCATTGGGACTCGTCGGCCTCACCCACGTTGCTTTGGCACTCCGGGGAAGGACATCAAAAATACTTGGAACTGAAATTCCCTCAGGGATATCCCCAAAGGTGCGGGCCTCGGCGTTACCCAGGCTCCTAGTGGAGCCGCGCTCGGTAAACGTGATTATATGATAGGTGTAAAGTGTAAAGGGTATTAGTCCAGTATCATTGAACTCCCGTGCGGTCCTGTTGTATATCAGTGTGTTATTGCGGTATAACTCATACCGTAAGATGATCCCATTGGGATTGTCTGGTGGGGACCAGACTAGCCGGATGGCGCGGGAGGAGGTGGCCGTGGGGACTGGGGGAGGCTGTTCAGACGGAGCTGGTGAGAAAGTTGAGGAGACAATGAGACAAACCAACAGATATGATTAATGTAATTCTCGTATTGCATTTTGTAAAAACGCAATAAATATGAGCAAACTATAAGAAGCTTAATGTGAACATATTTACGTTATTTAGCCGGAGGAAAGAAGGCGTCAACACAACAAAGTTCGTTCCCGTTACAACAGGGACTGAAAAACTGCGGAATACATTACTGTAGTTCCAAACCTTAGACAAGAAATATTGCTTACTTAGTTCAAGAAAAAGCTAAAATTGTATTGCATATCGTGGGTAAATGACTGAATTACAACGAGTTTGTATACCTATCTGTTTATTGTATCTGCTTTTGAAATTGTAAATATTAATTTGTATTGTATAGACCACTTTCGAATTACGCTTCATGCAGTTCCACGCACAACAACCTGTAGTCGAGGCTAGTGCGAGAAACAACAAATATATGAAAACTTGGCACGAAGGCTCAATTTCTGGTTATTCTTCGCGGGAACTAAAGCGTAATTCGAAAGCGGTTTGATGGGCCTGCTTGTAAATATATAGGGTATAACTTAGTAGATTAATAAGCAAAGATTAATAAATAAAACCAAACCTATCGTTGAGTTATTCTTCGGCAATACTAAAATGTTTATTTTTTATTTTACATTAAAAAAGAAATGGAAAAATGGAACGAAATGAATGAAAGCTAAACTCAGAGAATTTTTTGTCGCATAATCGGGACGCAGGGACTGAACACCGTTCTATCGGGGCAATCGATTCGCTTCTGACGTAAAGAATCGCTTGAAACAATTGCAAGTGTGTTTCCTTATGATCGTCCCAATTGCTTGTCATGGAAACAAGGTCTAGTCGTCCACATTGCTTGACAAGAAAACTCTGTGACAGAGACGATCATTACGATTATATAGAAACCAGGCCATAAACTGAGAAAATAGGGCGTTTGTTTTGGAGGCTTAATAACTGAGCACTAGGAGTTACGAGTTTTCTGCGTGGGCGAGTATACTGAATATGGGTGACTGCTCCGACGAAGGGTTAACACCTGAAACGTCAGCTAAACACCATTTCCCACAGGCGAAAAGCAAACATATCAACCTTAGCACCAAGAGTTAGCCAATCATCTCTTGTGCTAAAAAATGACTGAAAACCACTGAAAACTACGACGAGTCACGCGGGCTACTACTTAACCTCTACATACAGTTGTGCGGTGGACAACACAAAATACATTCCCTCTTTAGAAACAAACAAACAAACAAACAAAACAAAACAAAGCCTTAGAAATACCTCCGCTGCATCCAAACTTGTTGCTTGCCTGCAGGTTGACGGTGTTGGGTTTGCACGTGTCACATTTCCTGCCCTGAACGTTCTGCTTGCACGTGCACTGCCCCAGACTGTCGCACACGGGCGTGACGCTGCCCGAGGTGTTACAGCTGCACGCCTGGCATCTAAAAGTGGTATGTAAATGGCATATAAATCGGAATATTGCAGAACGCACAAATAAGTGACCGGCATATTCTGCGCGAGGCCTTAGTTTCGCTCAGTCAACTGAAAACTTCATTAGTGCTGAGCGACCAATTATACACTAAAAAACAAACAAACACATCCCAAATAATACCTTCTGAGCGATAGCCCTAGCACGACCAGCTCCCATCAGGCCTTGTTGATCAGTTGGTTGAGCGACGGTGATCTGTTCCAGAGGTTGTGGGTTCAAATCCCACCGGGGTCAGAGATTTTTTCTCTTTCTCCGAGTGGGCCTATTTCCTTGCTCGCGCATTCGCTCAGCAGGTATTGTTTGGGACACCACATTTAAACCACAATATATGTTGTTGAACAATTCGCCAATTATCGCATGTTTTAGATCCCCCTTTCCCAAAAAAATGAAACATGCTTCTTGTCAATTTTTGCTCTAGTGCTTGGAATGGCACAAAACCCGTGATAATAGTGTAGTACTCACTGTCCGTTGTTGAAGCCGTAGTATCCGGGTGAGCAGCGGTCGCAGTGAGTACCCCCCACGTTGGCCTTACACGCACACTGTCCCGTGGTGACGTTACAACTCGTGCCCGCCACTGATCCGGTCACGTGACAGTTACATGGGACACACCCCTGGCCAGCGGGGTTCCAGTAGTATTGGTCTGCGCATGCGTCACATTGTAAGCCGTTCACGTTGCTGAGACAGCTACAATGGCCGCTACTGCTGCAAGTGAGTTGGTCTGTTGGGGGAGAGTTTGGTGAAATGAGAGTCAAACACAAGGTTCTGCAGTGCTGCACAAGTTTTAGGTGGTACTAGCATTATGGTAGTTTTAAAGATAAGGCATTGTATGGGATAACTCTCTTTTGAAAAATCAAACTTAGTGAGGACACTGAGGTTCAAATTACGAATCTGAAAGCTGATATTTCACGGTCTTGTTATGGAAATCACCAAAAATACGTGAGCAAACTAAATACCGTAAGTTCAGATACACTGAACACGTTTGATGATGGATGTAACACTAAACGGAACACATATTTAAAAGAACAAGAAAATGAAGGACTCAAAACAAATCGTTAAATGCGTTTGGTTGGACTCAGAAGGTATATTTTAACATTCATGTGCATGATAAATATTGTGAAAGGTTCAGCTTTGAAAATCAACATACATTTTTTATATCGTCCTAAAAGCACCCCTTAGACGAGAACCAGGTTTTTATTCCGCTTCATACCTGGATGATTCTTGTCCCCGTCGGTAGTCCCCTTGGGGAAGCAATTGCACTTGACACACCCATCAGGGTTGGATTGTTTCAGACCGAACGTCCCTAGCCTGCACTGATTGCACGTCTGACCCACTACGTAACGCTTGCACGTACAGTTACCGGACTGAATGTCACACAATCTCCCATCCCCCGTCACGGTCCCCTTGGGATCACACGAGCACAGTGTGCACCCATCTGCCTTCCCTTTGTCCAAGCCAAAGTAACCATCTTTACATGTGTCACACTTCGTGCCCGTGACGTACTGCCTGCACTGGCACTGGCCGTTAGACTTGTCACACCGGTTTAGCAACGCAGCTTGTGTCCCGTCTTCCGAACAGTTGCACGGTTTACAGCCAGCAGCCGATGGAGTATGGTATCCATCTGCGCAGTCATGACAAGTTTGACCTGTTGAACCAGTTTTACAAGCACACTGTCCATTGCTCGAGTCACAGATCGTCCCATTCTTGGAACCAAACGGGTCGCAGTTACAAGTTTCACACCCGTTCGAATTACTTCCCTTCAGGTTAAAGTGACCCGGCTTGCACTGGTCGCATTCCACCCCCTGGACATTGGTTTTACAGGAGCACTGGCCAGACGTTGCGTGACAGGATGCTTTACCTCCTCTGGTACCGTCGGCGTTACAGCCACAAGCAATACACCCTTCAGCGTGACCGGCCTTCAGGTCATAGAAGCCAGGCTTACACTGGTCGCACTGCCGTCCTTGTGTGTTAGCTTTACAGTGGCACTGGCCAGCGGACACTCCTGGAGTCGAGTCATCCTAGATGAACATGACATACAAGGTAAAAAATCAATTAAGAAAACGCATATAAATGCACCACTTTTTAAAAAGGGTAATCACTCTACTTTTGGAAGAGTGAAAACTGTTGACTCTCGCTTTTAAAAACTTTCTGTATTATCAAGAAAAACGCAGGTTTAAAAAATACAAACTGATGTATGATCACAAACGACGTGTGAAACGGAACATAGTTGCATTAGTCAGTAGTAGTAGTAGTTGTTGTAATAGTAGTGGTAGTAGTAGTAGTAGTAGTAGTAGTAGTAGAAGTAGTAGTAGTAGTAGTAATAGTAGTAGTAGTTGTTGTAATAGTAGAAGTAGTAGTAGTATTTGTAATAGTACAAGTAGTAGTAGTAGTAGTATTTGTAATTGTAGAAGTAGTAGTAGTAGTAGTAGTAGCAGTAGCAGTAGTAGTAGCAGCAGCAGTAGTAGTAGTAGTAGTAGTAGTAGTAGTAGTAGTAGTAGTAGTAGCAGTAGCAGTAGTTGCAGTATTACTTGTAGTCACAACTGGCCTTATTGGCATGACATTAAGTAATCAGTTAAAAGCAAAATATAAGGTTTATTGGCATGTCCTTTACAAAAATTGCAAAAGCTCTCAAAACATGGTAGTAATAGTATCATTATTTTATCAAACTTTGGACGACTTACTTTCGTACAGTTAGTCTTGCCATTCTGCACTCCGGCCCCGACACAGTTACACGGGCTACACACGTCAGCAGCTTTAATGTTCTTGCCTGATTTACGATAGTAATTCTCCTTGCACATGTGACAAAACTGCCCTTCAGTGTTGTGCTGGCAGTTGATACACACGCCCCCTCCCCCACGGGTGCGGGAAGAAGGACTCGGGTCCAGGGTACTGTTGTAGTAGCAGCTGCTCGCGTGATCGTTGCACTCGCACTTTACACAGGGGTATGAGTCCGAGTTATCTCCTCGTTTGAACGGCTTCTTGTTGTACAGCGGTTTGCATCGTTCACACTGCAAAATAGTCGTCCATTAGAGCGAAGGAACTTAACAAAGTTTGGTCCTTTTCATAGCTTGTTGACGGGTGTACAAGGTTGTTGGGCTACATATAGTTTTTGGTCATTACATTAAAACTAGACAGAGAAAATCTCGCTCCAAATTTGCACAAATATGATTGGCTTACCTTTCTTCTTAATATTTCTAATTTTTGATACTATAATATTTTTAGTCTTAAATCGGTATAGTGTAGTGTATTTTCGCAGTTCGATTTGTAGAACGACGATTTTACATATAACAGGGGGCGGAAATATATGTTTGTATCCCAAGAAGTATATATTTTCAATTTTAGGCTGCGTCCTCATTAGTGACGCCGGGTAAGTTTGAAAACGCATCTTTATTTGCACGGTTAGGCCTTCCGTCCACATTACGCCGGTGAATCTTGTCACCGAAAACGGAGCTTTTCGAAAACGCCGGCTAAATGTTCTCGTGTGGATGGAGATCTATTTGAAAACGGAGTTTTTCCGAAAACGCTGACGTCACGCACGTTTTCAAATTTACCCGGCGAAGTGTGGACGCAGCCTTAGTATTACAAGATGTTTGAAAGAAGGGACGTTCCCTTGGGTCCCAAAAAAATCGTCCCCTGAGAATCAACAAGTTATAGAAACATGTGGGGGAAAACTAACAAACATGTTATCTGGCTCAGAGGAGCCTTTGAAGGTGCGTAAACTGCATTCTCGGACCTCATTTTAACTATATCGGATAGCACTGCCTGACACACAAATTCTTCCGTAATACTTACAGTGAAGACAGGAGCAGTTGCTCGTGGCGAAAAATAATAGTTCCAGATTCATGACTTTCAAAAGCTTTGCACTTGATCTCTTTGTATTGTACGCTTGTTGTTGTTTTTTGTTTTTTAAGATCGCTTTTCAGCGAGTTTCATTGTAAATTAAGGCTACACAAAACCACATAAAATTATAACAAGCCTGGCGTCTAACAAGAAATATTTACGATTTATTTAAGCCTTAGGCATCACTTTCGTTATAAAACTATATTTTCATTACCTGATTCTTTAGATTTTAATCTATTAAAAATTAAGTACAGCGCTATATAACTAATAACGTAAGTGTATATTACAGAAGGAAATACAAATAAAGTTTGTTGTTGTTGTTGTTGTTGTTGTTGTTGTTGTTGTTGTTGTTGTTGTTGTTGTTGTTAGCGTTCTACGTTCGAAACAGCAGGAAAAGTAACCCGGAAAAAAGTTCTAAGAGTAAACATAAAGGCTAAGCTGGGCCTATCTGTTATATGTAGAGGGTAAAAATATCGACTGGGACGTAAGTAAGTTGAATCGGCTACTTGGTTTACTGACAGTACAACAGCAGTTTCCGGTACGGTGTATTGAGAGATAAGTCGGACTACAATAACTGCAACTGACGGCGAGACAAGAAGGAGATATTATACCTTATTGCCCTCTGTGTTGGTAGAGAAAACACATTTGCAGACACAAGTTCCCTTGTGTGTCGCGTTTCCCTTGATATAACTAACGTCTGTTGCATGACCGTGGCACTCGCACCTGCAAC
>JAOBRG010399011.1:0-10165 GCA_027574985.1 Umimayanthus nakama | reverse complement strand
TCATCAGTCGTGACGTCACCTAATTAGAGTCAAAAGATGTGTTCACTAACGAAGAACAGTTGTGCCAAAGCTTTTGGGTATCGGTCAAAAAAAAAAAATTTAAAGCCAAAAAAATCGAGGGGGGGGGTCAATTTGAACCCCCCCCCTTATGCCTTCTAGGGTTAAGGCTACAATCCTCAATATTGTTGTTATATTTCATAGGAGAGCATTCCCTCGACATTGTAGAGATGTCACATTTTTTATGTTGAAGGCTAATTTCCAAATCACACTGTCAATCAACTTACTGTTCCAAACTACACTATCAATCAACTTAATATTGTTCGTGTCACCAAGTTTTTTTGTCGTTATAACAATTTTCAGTTGAAATACTGTGAGCTGAGATTCTCGTTAAGAGTTATCAAATGTCTTACAACTGAATTTTTTTCCAGCTTTAGATTATCCGTTGAAAGAGAGACTGAAAGCCCTCGGAAAACTTGCAGTGAAAAGAAAAGGAGATCTTTAATGGTTGTTGGAACGTTAAGGTAAACTTGTAAACGAGTATAAAAACGGCTTGCAAAGTTTTTTTCATAACTTGAATAGTTGGTCTATGTCATCTGTACAGCACTTGAATGTGTTTGGCTGAAACTTTTAAAACTTTGTTTTTTGAATCTTCTTGGAGCAGGCGTAGCTCAGTTGGTTAGTGCGTGGCCTTCGGAGCTGGAGGTTCCTGGTCGATCCTCGGTGACTCCAATGTCGGCTTCGACTTTCTTCTGATCTGTGTAGCTCGAGCTTTAAGTACCCGTAAAACGGAGCATTGACAGTGGAAGGGGGTAAAGTGCGCACCGAGGACCACAAGTTTATCGTTGTATTATCGAACGACAGCTGTTTTTTTGCATGATGTTCATACAAACTTAGCACGTAAAAATCTAGTAAATCTATTTGTTAATGTATCTAATGTTCATACCTATAGCACCAGATCTTCAGCAGCTATCAGCCTCTATAGGAAGAAATTCAATCTTAAAGTACAAAAGCACTCATTTCAATTCGTGGTGCAAAATTGTGGAACGAGATACCAGCCTCATTGAGAAACAAAACTAAATCCACCTTCAAAAGAAGTTTAAACTATCATCTTTTTACTACACTTCTTGAACAAGACAATTACATTTTAACAATTGAAAATATGAGGTTTCTTTTGCAGTAACATCTTACATTTACTCCATCACGTTATTATATCAACATCCACTTATGTTTCAAGTATCCTAATTTGCCATAGTAATAATATTTTCTTTCTCATTTGATTTGTAAATGTATTTATTCATTTATTTTTAAACATAAAACTAACCTCTGCCCGCCTCGACCAGCTACGCTATAAGCGGACATGATAAAATTGTAAAATTATGTATTTTGTTAACAAAAAAAAAGTTTCTTACTTACTGTCACTTGTTACCCTCGTAAAATACGGTTGCTAACTTTACCTTTACCTTTGTACGCAAACGCCAAAGTATTATGGTTTTCTTGTGGAAGAATGTAGCATCATTTGTTTAGTTGTAGGTGGATGGAGTGTGATTTCCCAAAGCTTCTAAGTTTTAGAAAGACTTGTCAGTGAGCAATCAAGTTATCGGTTAGAGAACAGGAGCTGACAAACGTTATACCTGCATGCCTGTTAGTGAGGAATTTCCTTTTTTAGTCAGTAGAAGAATATCAGCGAAATGTTATGATTTAAGAGTTGTTCACTATGTCGTGACTTGTAATAGAAGACGTCGCCTGCTATAACAGAGCGTCCGAGACTTTGCTAGTGTTACTAGGAGAGGAAAAAAACCCCGAATGATTGGAATTTCAGGAAAATGCTGAGTGAACCAGATATCAGCAAATTGATGTTGTCCCCTGACTCCGTTCCTGACGCAAAAGCTTCCTCGAGGACTTCAAGGTCCACGGAGACATCTCCCGCCACACCTAGGAGGCACACGAGACAGGTTGGTTCACTGGACGTCTTGTGAAACAACAGCAACAACAACAACAACAATAATAATAACAAAAACGCAACACTACAGCATTAACTACAGCATACACAACCGCAACAGCAACAACAACAGCAATAACGGCAAATATATAATTTCGCAAACGCAAAATTCATTTACTTTATCATCATCTTCCTCTTCTTCCTCTTTTCTTCTGCTTGTCCTTCTTCTCCTTCTTCTAATTCTTCTTCTTCTTCTTCGTCTCCTTCGTCTTCTCTCCTTCTCCTTCTTCTTCTTCTTCTTCATCTTCTTCTTCATCGTCTCCGTCGTCGTTATCTTCTTCTTCCTCTTATTATTATTGTTCTTCTTTTCTTCTTCGTCTTAGTTATTAAATATTGCTATTATTATTATTGTTATTATTATTATTATTATTATTATCACTATCGTGATTGTTAACTTGTATCATTATCATTGTTAGGGTTCCGAATCTTCGACTTCATCTGGAGTCTCATCAGGGTCCGAAGGGGGTTCAAACCGAGCCGACTCGCAGCCATCTGCTCCTGTTCCCATCCTCCTCTCCCGAGCTGCGTCCTCCTGCGAAAAACACGAACACCCGGTTCGGAAGAAATCCGCTGAACGAGAGAAGCTGGCTCACTCGTTGTCCCTACCACGAACCAGTTCCCCGCCGACCATCATCTGTACAACACCTCCCTCCTCAGCTTCAGGCTATATCGTTAGAGTGAGTCTGGACACTGTTGAAGACAATGGATTGGTTTATAAGGGGATTTGGGTGAGTCATGAGCAATTTGGAATGTGTGTCAGGTAGCATTCAACTGAGTTGTCTGTAAATTAGTTCAAGGACCAGGAGGTTCATACGGGTTTTTGGCATCATGGATTTTCGATCTCTTTTTCCAGTACTGGAAAGTAACAGTATTAGCGACTATGGAAGCAATATCAGTAATATCAAGTTATGTAAACTTTTACAAAATGTTTTTAAAAAATGTTTGGGAAGCTTTCAGTCACTCCTGTGACCTTGTTCACCCCGACTGTGGTGTTGTTCATTGCTTCCCAAACATTTTTTAAAAAAATTCTGGAAAAGCTTAAACATTTTGATAATACAAGTTACCTGGATGGATGAATCTCCACAACATCAGTAATGATGGTAATATAGTGACGGTGATATTGATAAAAAATTGATAATGATATAATGATGATAATAGTAATGATAATGTTAATGATAGAAACATCGATAGTGATAATGATGGTGGTAATGATAAGGATAAGGATAGCGATAATGATAATCATAGTGGAAGTGGAAGTGATGGTGATAGAGAAGGATAATGAGTGGAAATGTATCTGATAATGATAATGGTAGTCAAGAATTGTGAACATAACACCGCCAATACTAACAGTAATAACAACTATAAAGAACCAAGATGGGAGCTATAAACAGGCTGTTTCTAAACAGGTTAGTGAGTGTGTAACCAGTAATGTACACTGTACTGTTCGGCACTTTAGAAACTGAAAATGACTTTGTGTACATTTATTATTGCATTGCTTTAGTTAGCGGACGACGAGCGTACACCGACTGTAATCAGAGCAAGTATGGCTAAACACGACCTTGTGGATGACCCAAACAACTACAAACTTGTGCAGACTTTACCCAATGGAGGTATGTGCCAATTCATTTCCAACCACTTGTTAACCGAGCGGGAGGATGTACGGGAAAAGAAACTGAGGCCTTGATGTGACCGCTAAAGGCCCTGTTACACTGTGCACTGGCATTGCGAGACAAGTTGCTGGTGGATTGCACAGTGCAACATGGGTTGTCTCGAAATTTTTTTGTTGCGCGAAGCGTTGCACGAAGTAGAACTGAGATGTACTTTTTGCAACGGATTGCAGCAACTAACAACACCATTGCACAGTGTATCACCCCTCCAGCAACTTGTCTCGCAATTTAACGGCAGATTTAACAAAGGCGCATGCGCCCACTTCTTGTTTTTTGTTCCGAGGAGCACTGCGAGACAAGTTCTTCACAAGAATCATCTGAAGAAATTGAGTGTGATTAAAGGAAGAAGAAGAAGAAGAAGTTGCTGGGAAAATTGCACAGTGTAACAGGGCCTCAACATTAAACTTTGGGCAACTTGCAATGCTACACTTCCAACCACTGAGAGATAAGTTGCTGAGAAAATTGCGTAGTGTAACAGGGCCTTAAGTACTTTAATCTTTAATCTTTAATTTGAGTAATTACCTTTAACATGTGTTAATCTGGACCGAGAGTGAGTTCTGTACGGGAAATATCAAAACTGTGGCCTTGCTGTATTGATTGAGCGATAGCGTGTTCAACGCATGAAGTTAGATATTTTCCCTTAAAGACCACACACTGAAGTTTATAAGTATTTCTTTATGTGAAACGACAATAACAAGTGCGAGTGGAAATTCTGTACTTCGCACATTCACAGTTCGAAGTGCCCGTGGGCAATACGGGAATTCAAGACCGAACAAAAACCAGTCAGAACACACGAAGTATCTTGTCAGATGTTTATCATTTGATAATATTTATTGTTAGACGCTTTACATCAATATCCATGCGCTGTTCGCACGTACATTTATAGATATACGGATAGTACATGTGTATTACACTTGCACACATTTCTTGAGACCGGCAGACTTAAATCAGATCGGAAGAGGGAGAAAGGGGTTTGACATAAGGGTCAGTGATGGCAGATGATAGACAGATGGCACACAGTGAAATCAGCAGCTCGTTTTACAGCCATTTTGTTTTCTTGCAGGCGAAATAGAAATTCCATGCAACGCTAATGTGTATTATGCGCTGAACTCGAGCGCGTATCCCCTTACTTTACGGCTGGTGAAGAAGTCCTGACAAAGTAAGTAAACATATTCTATTTCTCAGGTAGTTTCCTTCTTTGTCTTTATTTTTCCTATGGTGAAAAAGTCAAAAAAGGTGCATATAAACCGTTATAGACTTGGCACGTGAAATCTTCAATATCCATTTTCAAGAATCTAAATATGAAATTTAATCGGTATCTCTTTAATCTTCGACCCCTTTTACATGTGAAGAATCTAAACAATTCTTACATTGATAAATACTTTATTGCCGAATATGCAACCTCTTACAGCTATGCTGGCTTCACTTCCCCTTTCCCTTTTTGTAAAAAGTACTTGTTTGTGTTTGTCATACCTCGATAAGCCCTTTTGTGCTTTTCTTGCATTTCTGTTTCTAAATTTACATATATATATTTTTTCTATCTTATCAATCAAATCTTTATTTTTATGCTTTTTAGCATTTCCGATTAGTTTTGGTAAATGGCTCAAACAAAAATTGTTGTTCTTGTTGTTGTGGTAGTAAAACCCACAAAACTGTTTTGCTAGCTCGCCCCGAGGCTTCCGCTCGGCCCTGGCGTGGTTACACAGGCTTTTAATCGTCGCGCGCGCGATGCTCACCAAGTGATCGTTTGCAAACGAGGCTGCTTGTATCTGCGATTAAGTAAAAATTATTTGTCGAAACTGTTTGTTCCTTTGCTTAAACGAGGAGTTTGTTAGTGACGGAGCAAAGTTCTTTTTATTGGAAAGTCATTTGAGCAAAACATTCATCAGGCTGCATTGCACCGAGTAGTCTCGTTCAGTTCTGCTTACCGAATCCTTTCACTGACTAACTTTATTAACCACCTATTTGATTTGGACATGGGATTTTTTGCTTGCTTGTAGGGAGATGCGCGCTATCAAAGGTCCTCTGACAGCCATCAGGAAAGACCATTCTCGCAAACATTAACTGAGTAGCAATTCAGTATATATTAGCTCGTTACTTTTAGCATACAAAAGTTATTAATTGAAGGATCTATATCAAAATGTAGCATTTGAGCTGTTGCTCAAATTTCCAGCCATTTTGCCTATCCGCCTGAATGGTGTTGTAAACCGTGATAAGGCTTATGATATTTTACTGAGAGCGCGGTTTTTTTATTCACAATTCTGGAATGAGAATGGTTGGTACAGAATGCATTCGCAACGTTCTGTTCATTCTGCCCCTGAGAGCAGAATGGATAGAATGGCGTTCTGTTCATTCCGGAATACGAGTGCGGAATAAAAGAACGCGCGCATTTCACATTCTAGCCAATGTGAATAAAAAAAACGTGCTCTAAGTTTCATTTCAAATACAGAAAGCAACAGGTCATTGGCTAAAACTCTCGCTTGTACGTAAGACTCCTTTTTGTTTTGATCCAGCAATGTGATTGGTTTGTTGTATTAATGAGACCCCCGTTACAAGAAGCGCACAGTGATAGCGTGGGGTTTTTAGTAAGGCTTTTTTGGCTTCTCAGTTTTAGTTGAGTATCTGTCACTGACTTTTTTTAATAAAACAGCTCAATGAAGCTGATTTATTTTGAATACTTTTTAAAAAAGGTTCGATAGACAAATTGCAGAGAACTATCCAGACCTTCGTCAAGTTGCACTACCTGCAAGTCGTTTTAATTAGATTTGAGACGTCATTTGTGGAAACTGTTTATATGTAAATGTTTTACTGCTTCGCTGCAAAGTTTTGCCAGTTACTGCCCCTCTTTTTTAGTGAGGAGAACCAGAGAATTAGCAAATGAAAAAAAGTATTTTATATGTCTTGGGTGTGCACTCAAAAATACAGTGCACGCTATATATGGTTGTTGTTACTGTTGTATTTAGACATGGGTCTTGCGGCCCGTGTTTGGTTCCCCATTCTTTTTATTCCAAACAAAATTTGACAATGAATTTTGTTTTAAAATTTTGCTTAATTTTTTAAAGCATTCATTTTTTGGTAAAGAAAGTATATTGTTTTAGAATTGTTGAACAAATTAAGTTTTAGTAACTCTAAGGAAGTGTGTTATAACAGAAGTAATCGGGGAATGTGGCTCTAACAGTCACTGCACCCCGTGTTTTAGTGATTGTAGCCCGCACTCTTTGAGTTCTGAATAATGTTTGGTAATGCAAAAAAAAAGTGTGCAATATAAAGAGAAATTTTTGATAGATATAACTATTTTTACAAAACTGTACATGCATACTATAAATAACAATCAATGTGTTGTCTTCTTCATGTTGTGCCAGCAAAGTAAATTTCTTTAGACGCCAAACTTGGTATATCTGTTCACGTAGAAAAGCAGAACTTAGGGTAGAATAGACCTTGCCACGGTTTCGGCGGGCATTTTAACCGGTAGGCAAAGTGGCTCAAAACAGGAGAGTTTGTATGGAAATTCGGCGTCAAATATCTTTTACAATACCTTAATTAAAAAAAGCTATGAATTGAAAACTTTTACGTTAGGAGAGAAGAACTGAATGGCAAAACTTAAGGCATGTAACCGCACTAGTCGCATTTTCCTTTTTTTCATACATTTCTCTGTTGTCAGTTGTGTTTCACCGGCACAACGAAAATCAAACAAATCGGCATGGGAAAATTGAAATTGTTACTAAACGCTCTGGCGTGCGGCTTTATGTCTAAAGTTTTCAGGCATTCAGTTCCTCTCTCCTAACATTAAATTTTTCAACTCATAACTTTTTTAAAATTAGAGTTTTATAAAATATATTATACGCCCAATTTCCATGCAAACCCTCTTATTTTGAGACCACTTTGCCTACCCCCAAGATAGCGGCTGAAACCATGATAAGGTCTATTCTGTTTTGGCAAAATTACTAAGTGGGACTTTGGCCGAGAAAAGCCATCTGCATTCGCACATGTACAGATAAATCTTTAAATTTCTAAATTTTTGCGCAGCGAAAAAAGACTGACTTTAGCGCAGTGATAACTGTGGCGTAGCTGATGAAGGAAAGTCTTATAAGATACAACATGTGTTTGCACTGATCAAGTTTCAATCATGTTAGGAAGGGCGTTGCTTCACAATACGTGCCCACGTAAACTTCCGAAAATAATCCCCTGGTCAAAAATAGATCCACTGCAAATTGCATTGAGACCAGAAGTTTCAGATTTATCAACAGTTTCAAAGATATTGTCCTCCCGTAAACACAAAAAACAATCCCCGCGCTTATGTTTCAATAGATTTACGTTTGATCGGGTTAGTAAATTTTCAATAAGAAATTTTAGGATACGGTAAATTATTTTTATTTGAAAACGGAAAAAAACTGCGATGCATAGATCCCTTTCCACTTGTTCAAACAAAAGCTTTTCGACCAAAATACGAGCCCGTGTGTGGGAGGGCCCCCCCGTGGGGTGCATTTTTTCAGAAGTTTACGGATAGTTGATATACAGCGTTTTGGGACTTTATCTAACTGCTTAGTGGCCTGAAGAAGTCCTAATTGTAAGTCTGGTTCATCATAAAATCATATCTTTGGAAGCTTTCGAGGTATAAGTATTATAGTTTTATTTTATAGTCAGTATAAGTAAACTGGTCATTAGAAAAATAAAAATTATTTTCAATAGAATACAAAAATAAAAATATACATTTTTAATAAAGCAAAATAAATGCACTACAGAGTTCAAAGCTGGAGTCTTTTAAGTATTTAAAAATACAAAGAGGTCTGCCAAGGGAGTTGAAAAATGTTATGACACAAACTTGCCTGGGTTATTTTTTGTAGTGTTTAAACCTAACCCGCCTCCAGAGGTGCTTGCTTGACCCGAATCCGCGTTAGTTCAGAAAGTGTCGTATAAACACACACCTACCTTGGTCCAACATGCACATGCGCACTCGTGCGTTCATTCATCAAACGTTGCGGCGTTATGAACACTGCGTGCATGTGGAAAACAAACCCGGGTTCGCCCCAGCTTTGTGTTTACACGCGTTTTTGTTTTTTTAGTGTGAACAAAGTCGGGTCGCACCCGGGTTAGTTTTACCCCTAGTCAAACCTGGAATAGTTAAATGGCCTGTAAATAGGGCTTAACTAGCCGGCCCCAGATAGCTTCAACGTGGGACCCATTGTGGTTCCACATAACACCCTTGAATCAAACGAAGGTCATATAAAATACCATCCCCGCCCGACTGTTGAAAAGTCTTCCCACCAATAAAAGATTTCATTTCTTATTTCCATACTTTTGCTTAAAAACGTTACTGACAATGTCAAACACTTGCAGTTTATTTCTGTCGATGCCGAAGTCACGTTTTTTGAAAGGCAAAAGAGGCACATTTTCGTTAAATAAACGTGCATCATTGATCCTTCTCTAGTGCAACGTCATTTTGACGCTTTGAAAAGAATCTGCAACCCACTTTTTACGTTGTCAAACAGTTGTTTCCAACGATAAAAAAAATAAAAACCGCCCGCCCGACCATAAAAATTGGGAAAAAAGGATGCTAATCAACTAAATTTTTTCACTGGCCTAACATTGGGTTTTGAGATTACACGTTTTTCTATGCAAGAACGTCTAATTTTCGTACTGTGGCTGTTTATATTAATTAATGTTCTTTTATAATAATAAATATTTTGAGGATTTCAGCTTCTCTTCTTTTATGGATTGATTATGTTCATACTGTATCGGTTTTGTTTGTCCGAGATTTCATTTCCGCCGTCTTGGAAAGGACTTGAACCGAACTTGGCCAATGACATCATACGTGTCCCGCTGTGATGAAGCGACGTTCGCTTGTTACTCGCAAGCCCTAACGATATAGAAAGAGGCTCGTGACAGAAAAGTGTATTTTCATAAAAAGCTACTTCAACATGAACCTGCTACATTGACCCCAAGTGACCCGTGCCAGGCGGGTCTTGCCTGCTGATTTGAACGTTTAAACCCGCCGACCCGCCGCGACTGAGTAAAAACCCGCATTTCCCGTTTAAGCGGTGCATTTTTTTAAATAAAATCAGCCAATTCCTAAAATAATCTTAGTTTTTATAGCGTAAATCCTACAAATAACAAACAAATGGCTCGTAAAACATGCTGAAAAACTACACAAATTGTAAATAAAATGTTTTCCGACGCATATGTGTTTCAACGGAGAAATAACCCTTTCAACTCTCATTACACTGTGGCTGGTAAGCAAGGAATTCGTCTCAAAATGCACGAAATTAGCAATTTTAGAGACCCTAGTTTTCAACAATTTCTTTAGAGGCATGTCCCCACGCCCTCCAAGAAACTTGCGCCTTTAGCGCTCATACAAACAAACATGACCAGCATTTGGGGTTGTCAAACTCGGGGTCTATGCTGTTAACCTATCAATCAAACCCAAGTAACCCTTGAACCGTGTCCGATCTTTTACCCCTTGGCAAACAGAGCGTTTTCGGCCACACACGTAACTATTATG
>JAOBRG010398988.1:0-10166 GCA_027574985.1 Umimayanthus nakama | reverse complement strand
CCAAACAAGCCCTGATATTTTCCCGAATCGAGCAAAAACCTGCACGATTACATGTTTATCATCCCTGACCAAAAAATTTATTTTTGAAAACAAAAATCTCTCGACTTGAGAAACTTCATTCATGCGTAAATGCACGCGCGCACCAGTTTCCCGCGTTTGGGAGACCGCACTCCTTCAAAAGATAAGTTTTGGCGGGAATTTGGTAATGAATGCGTGTGTCGCTTCGTTTTCTCCCCTTTTGGTTTTCTTTGAAGCGATACAATGATTCCAAGCTGATGGAAAGTTTGTTTTTGCAGCTGACTTTCAAAAGAGAAACCAAACTGTCCATGATTTCGTCTGAAATCATGGCACTGTCGCGATTTCGTGAAAAATCACGACAGTAATCCGGCCTGTGATTGGCGGAAATCATTTTCAGGGATGATAATAACTAGAAATAGGAACATCTTTCAGAAAAACCGAGACTGAAGTTTGACAAAACATTAGAACAATATGTCTAGGCCGAAATCCCATGTTAATCCCTAATGTCTTAAATAAACTGGAGAAGTTGTAACAAATCTTATTGCTAGATAGACATATAAACAAACAAACATACACTTACACACTGCAACGTACACAGGAGGAATCCTACAGCAGTTAGACACCGATGTGCACAGCGCTGTGACAGCGAAAACGAGCACAGCGCTGTAACAGCGATGGTGCGGATAGTAATGTTACAGCGCTGACAGTGACAGCGCTGGGACATCAGTGGTTATGACACCGATGTGACAGTGTTGTTTACATTAGTCTGACAGCGATAGCAACGGACACTGCTGTGACAGCAATGGGTACATTAGTGTGACAGTGCTGTCAGTTGCACACTACTTTCACAGTGATGTGCACATCGCTGTAACACTAATGCAAACATCGCTGTCAAACTAACGTGAACATCGCTGTCACAGCGCTGTCAGTTCTCACCGCTGTCATCCTAGTGTGTACAGTAACATTACAGTGTTGCCACTGTCACTATGGTTGCACCGTTGTCCGTTTACATTGATGACACACTAATGTTGCTGCCATCGCTATCACAGTACTGTCACTACCATTAATGTTACACTAGTGGCATATTGTCACCGCTGTGACATTACTGCGGACAGCAGTGTGACATTAATGTGAAACTCAACCGATGTGCCACCGCTGCGGGATTCCTCCTGTGTAGAATACAAATCTCGTCCCATCAAGGCCGCCACACACTAGCCAAGTTTTTGTCGTAAGAGCACCGATTTTTTGTCGACCGACGAAAAATCATGTGTGTGTGGCAAATTACGACGAGTTCAGACAAGAGTTTTCTTTGCCGACAAATATTGTGTGTGTTTGATTTGGAATCGTTGTCCGATTAAATACCGCTGGCTAGTAAGTGTATGGCGGAGCACAACTCGACGGAAGCAGATAACGGTTAAACCAATAGCCAAAGTAGTATTTGTTACGTTATCACATTGCAAATGTATTTCAATACGGCGGATACGGATGATGAAAGTGGTAAGGTTCAGCAACAAGATTCATTACGGAGTCTGGATAGAGAAGATAAACTTGGTTGAAATAGTTTTTATACTAGAAGTAATCACAGATCAGGAGAGTGCGTTCGACCTTTTCGGAAAAATTGAGAATTAGTTTTTGGGAATAAAACTAGAAGCTGGATTTTTTTACTAGATAACTGGACAAGAAGTACTTGGGGGAAGCACTTTGTGTACATGTACTAGTCCGCCTTCACGGTTAGTTCTTCATGTTATTTACAACAACAGCATAAGCAACAAGGATACCAGCGTTAAAGTTCATCAACTTTGCACCGCGATGGTGTTACTATTGGAACATAATAAAAGTAATAATGTTTTTATGACCTTCAACCTCTATCTCTGTCCGTGTTTCCGCTCCTATGAATTTCAAAATATAAACAAGACTGTTCCGAACTGTTCTGAAGTCTTGTAAATAGTTTAATAGCGGTTTCAAACTAATGAAGTTGGTGAGGGCAGTTGGTATGACACTTGATAATTTTTTGCCCAATCAAGTGAAGTTATAACGAAGACAAGATAAGATTTGTGATCGCTCGATAACTGACGTGTTATAGACGGGTTCACGGTCTTCGTTGCATCATGGGTAATTGGGGCAAGATTTACAGTGAATGAGTGAGCAAAATGAGGTTTTTCGACGATTTATCCCGAACTTTTCAATTTCAAAGTCTAGACTTCTCATGGAGTAAAGGTAAAAATGTTTTCTAGGGATAGGCTGCATGATAACTGGCGTAATTGGTCGCAAGTTAGACGAGAACTGACCAAATTTAGTAGTAAATCTATTGTTTGTTGGCGGGTTTGAGAGTGTTTCACCGATACAATTTTAGGACACGGATTCGAAAATTGTTGTAGTAAGCACGCTTAACTGAAAGTTATTATCGTTATTCAGTCTACAGTTTACTTATTTTTACTGTTCTGGAAAGTTAAAGCTTTAAAATGAATAGCAACTACAAAGAATTTTGCGAATTACCTCGTGTTGATTCATTCCCGACGGGATGGTATATATTCGGTAAGTACTCCACTAATTTGAAACCATTTGCGTCATTGGTCAGCATGTTCTCAAAACGTTTGTATTATTTTCATTCTCTGAAAAATTCAGAACTTGAAAATGAAAAGTTCAGGATAAATCGTCGAAAAACCTCATTTTGTTCACTCATTCACTGTAACTCTTGTCCCAATTACCCATGATGCAACTAAGATCGTGAACCCGTCTATTTGTCAACTGAAACTCGGTTCGCTGCGGTCACAGTTGACCAACGCGAAACAGTTATTGCAAGTACTCATTTTCCCATAAACTAAAACTTTTGCAACACGCTCACTACTGATTTTTTTAAGAAATCTACTAGAATTAGCGACCAGCCAAATGCATGCGCAAGGACAACAGCCATGAAAACAAATTCGACCAAAGTACAGTGTCTACAGTCGATCATGAGGTCGGCCAGATTCGAAAACGAGGCCGGCCCCTGGAAAAACTAAGAGGGGCGTCCAAATGGCAGTCCACGAACAAAAAATCTCAAAATTTCTTGGCTAATACAACACAGGGAGACCATCCAACTCAAGATTAGGACTGCGTTCTCCTAACGTCGAACGCTAAAAACAAGTTACTACTGTTTAAAATTTAAAAAACACCTGATTACAGACCAAATTTTATCAAGATAAACTTGTTCAGCTCTGGGAATAGAGGCCGTGTCTTTATACCGGTAAGCATGGACGATTATGGGAACAGAAATATGACAAACAAAACTTGTAGTCTCACGATAAAAAATCGGGCAGTGTGTGGTGGGCTACGATCAAGACAGTTCGTCGGCCGAAAAAATCGTGGGTCTTACGAAAAGTGTGTGGCGGCCTTTACGCTACAAGTTGCTTAGAATGACCGCAATGCACTGTGATCTATAATACATGGAGAAGTAAGAAGAGACAGCTTAAATAGCCACTTTTAAAATTTTTTTTCTTTTTCTCCAGGTTTTCAACGGGAACAGTGATGTGAGCACAGTCGTGAAGAACGTGCTTCCGCTGCCCATAAGAGCCCGCTACGTTCGCTTCATACCAATAACATTTAAAACATGGCCTTGTTTAAGGGTGGACGTATATGGTCAAGTCCGCCGTGTCTGATAGTAAAAGACGTTAATCAAGGCAGTTAATCACTGTTTTCAGTACATACGAAAGAGGTGGTGCTGGGTAAAACGCGGACTTGTATCACGACAGAGAAATGACATAGCTTTTAGAATATGAGAAAATACAACAGTGACATGCAAAGCGCACTGTATGGCAAGAACGTAGACTTATAACATGGCCGACAACCATTGTTTTAAGAAGCGAAGAAAATAGTGCAGCAATAAAGGGTGTCGGGTATAAAAGTGGTCTTGGAACATGGAAGATAATCTTTGTTTTGTAGTAATAAGGGGCCAACTTTTGATCTTTGCGGAGGGGGTGGGCTTTTTTGAAAAATAAACTCCCTGCAAGCCAAGTTCGCGTAAAAAAATGCTGCAATAAGTTGTGAAAGAAAAAAACCCTGCATGTATCAAAAAAAGAATACTTACACGCTGTAGGACATAAAAAAAATTCCTTTTCACCAAAAATGCTCCATCTCCCCCCCCCCCAAAGATAAAAAGATTGGCCCCTAAAAGTCGCCGGATTTATACGTGGTCTTGTGACATGGCAGACAATCATTGCCTGTGTTACTAAATGGTGTCGGGTATAAACGAGGTCTTATGCTTATTTTGTTCAGTATTGATGCGTTGTTTCCGTTACACCGCTGTGTGTCAAAGGCCGTTTTTACCCAATAGTTGAAAGCTTCGCAGTATCTGCACGAGACTGATCCAAAGCTAAACCATCCAGATTTGTGTGAAATTATCAAGGGTTTGAGCATGGAATTATTTGGCAACTGAAACTGAAGCTGAAGTGGGTTTCTGGTCATTCATTCACAAATCACTTTTTCATATATTCATTCTTTCGTTTGTTCATTAATTTCAAAACTACAGCATTTTGAGCAAAACCGGTACTGTAATTAAACTGCCTTTTTGACTTTTTCAAATATTACATTGTGTCTGTCTGGAGTTCTTCATGTTTATCTTTGGAGTACAAATTACCTGTAAGTGATTTACGCTTTCAATTTCGACGCCACGTTATGAAAATACTTGTCTGACAACAGCGTTGACAAAGCAAACATGGTCGTGGAGTTCGTGTTCAAGCACTTCCTTAAGGAGTTCTTGTTATGAGTTCCAACTTAATTCCGCTAATTATTTTGCTTGGTGCAAAGGACAATAGACAATACGGAACGAAAAAAGCTGTGTTCGATAAATCCTTTCTTGTATGAAAAGTTTGCCCTGTGTGGACATTTCTTGAGACAGGAAGACGTGACATTTGAGTTACTTCCGTGTTTGCCGTGACAACTTTAATATCGGTGTGCGTCTTTGACGCATTCTGAATGATTAATACACCACTAATTGCCTAGTGTCAATACCTACACTGACTCAATTAATTAGACTTAAGCAAAATACCGAGCGTTGTTTTTTTTATTAACCTCATTTTGTTATAAATCTTCCCTGCCTTTACTTATTGTTGCTGGAGAACAAAATTCTGGCTATAATACAGAAACACTGGCTTTCGTTTCAGAAACATGTTGTTTATTTTTCACAAAAGTAACTTCTGACACTCGACGCTGATTTGAGTGTACTGATTAAAACAAGTGTTACTGTATTTAAATTTACAACAAGGTTAGTCTCTTTCAATACGATTCAAGTAACCACCGATTAGTTAGAATAACAGGAGCAAATTGTTTTGGTTCTACTAGTCCAGCTTTCTAGGGATTTTGGAAGATTCTACAGACATTTGTCTCATCCTGTGAAATTACAAAAAGAATCGGTAGAAAATCTTGTTTCAAAATTCAGTTTCAAGTTATTTACTTCCTGAATCTCTGTCCTTGAAATTGTAAACAGAAGAAACTCGAAAATTCTTGTTTGTTGCACTTGAGTACAACGTCTGCTTGTGTTCTACTAATATTTCATGATAGAAGAACAAGAAAGGATTTACTGCAAGAGTCAGCGAAGTACAATATCAGAGTTTCTTTCCAACAAACTCATCAAGGGAGTACAATGATGACAGTGAAACTGTTCTCAGCAAAGGGTGTTGTGTTCTTCGCCGGTCTTGGTCCTGAACTGCGCTGGCCCCATTGCAAGCAATGGATCACAACAACCGAATCCCATCAAAACCGATACAAAACACCAAACATCTTCCCATAAAGTACAGCACGTTTACAACTATCACAACTGCTATGGCTCAGGACACGGGAAAACTATTCTGGCATTCCTCAAACAACTGAATAATGACCTTAAACAACGCTTAAACATTCTGGATGGCAAAGTCGGACTTTTGGATAAGAAACTAAGAGAACACAAACAGCAGTATGATCCGAAACTCGCAGAACTGATGCAATCGCTCAACGGGACCGCTAGCGACATGGATGTTAAGATGAGTCTGTGGCAGAATGACCTTAAACAGTTGAAACAAAGTTGTGGCCAATGTTCGTTTTTGTCAAGTAAGGCCACGACTCAGTTAATTGGTATATTTAGTCAGTCTGCATTATTTCCTCGATTTATACTTAATCTAATGAACTTATTTCTCAAAACAGTTTGAAATTTTTTATGTTGAGCATTTCCATCTTTTTGTTGGTGTCAGCTGTGTAACGGCCAGTAATCAACATGCTCCATTTCTTTCTACAGCGTGTAAGGTTGCACCGTCGCTGGGGGCCGCGTATGGAGGAAAACTACCGGACTCAAGTTTCACAGCCTCGTCAAACTTCATACATCCCAGATACAGGACCAAGAACGGCCGTCTGCACAACAGACAATTTGGGTGGTGCCCTGCGACTACAACAAACACTCCTAACGATTACCTTCAAGTGGACCTTGGTGCAGTCTGCCACGTAGGTGCAGTGGCTACACAAGGAAATCCCGGTAGTAATGAGTGGACCAAATCATTCAAGCTGAAAGTCTCTTTGGATGGTAACAAATGGGGCATGTACCCGGAGGTAAGCTGAGAACAAGTTCTGATGGTCTTTGGCCAAACGAAAGTTGTTGAAATAGCTCATGTTAACTGATAACCGAATCGCCATTCTGTGGTTTATTTTTACTTGAAACAGGAACAACTTACAGAAAAACTGAGAATGAAGTTTGTCAAAACTTTAGAACAATATGTCTAAGCCGAAATCACATGTTATTCTATAAGTGTCTTCATTAAACTGGAGAAGTTGTAACAAATCTCATTACAAGATAAACAAATAAACATACATTCACACACTGCAACGTACACAGGAGGAATCCTACAGCAGTTAGACACCGATGTGCACAGCGCTGTGACAGCGAAAACGAGCACAGCGCTGTAACAGCGATGGTGCGGATAGTAATGTTACAGCGCTGACAGTGACAGCGCTGGGACATCAGTGGTTATGATACCGATGTGACAGCGTTGTTTACAATAGTCTGACAGCGATTGCAACGGACACCGTCGTGACAGCGATGGCAGCTGACAGTGCTGTGGCAGCGTTGAAAACTACCAATGCTGTCACAGCGCGGTGGCAGCCGACATCGCTGTGACTGCGATGTGTACTTTAGTGTGAGAGCGCTGTCAGTCGCCACTACTTTCACAGTGATGTGCACATCGCTGTCACACTAATGCAAACATCGCTGTCAAACTAATGAGAACATCACTGTCAGTTGTCACCGTTGTTACACAAGTGTGCACAGTAATGTTACAGTGTTGCCTTTGTCACCATTGTTTCACCGTTGTCCGTTTACATCGATGACACACTAATGTTGCTGCCATCGCTAATCACAGTACTGTCATTACCATCAATAATACACTAGTGGCATATTGTCACCGCTGTGACATTAGTGCGGAAAGCAGTTTGACATTAGTGTAAAACTCAACCGATGTGCCACCGCTCCGGGATTCATCCTGTGTATAACGCAGATCTTGTCCCCTTAAGGCCGCCACACACTAGCCAACTTTTTGTCGTAAGAGCACCCATTTTTTGTCGGCCGACAAAAATTATGTGTATGCAAATTACGACGAGTTCTGACAAGAGTTTTCGTTGCCGACAAAATTGTGCGTGTTTGATTTGGAAACGTTGGCCGATTAAATATCGCGGGCTAGTGTATGGCGGAGTACAACTCGACGGAAGCAGATAACGGTTAAACCAATAGCCGAAGCAGTATTTATTACGTTATCACATTGCAAAAATATATTTCAACACGGCGGATATGGATGATGAAAGTGGATAAGGTTCAGCAACAAGATTCATTATGGAGTCCAGATAAAGAAGATAAACTTGGTTGAAATAGTTTTTATTAAACAAGTTACTACCCTTTAAAATTTTAAAAACACCTGATTACAGAGCAAATTTTATCAAGATAAACTTGTTCAGCTCTGGGAAGAGAGACCGTGTCTTTACACCGTAAGCATGGACGAATATAGCAACAGAAATAAGACAAACAAAACTTGTAGTCTCACGATAAAAAATCGGGAGTGTGTGGTGAGCTACGATCAAGACAGTTCGTCGGCCGAAAAAATCGCGGGTCTTACAAGTGTGTGGCGGCCTTTACACTACAAGTAGCTTAGAATGACCGCAATGCACTGTGATCTATAATACATGGAGAAGTAAGTAGAGACAGCTTAAATAGTCACTTTTAAAGCAATTTTTTTCTCCAGGTTTTCAACGGGAACAGTGGTGTGAGCACAGTCGTGAAGAACGTGCTTCCGCTGCCCACAAGAGCCCGCTACGTTCGCTTCATACCAATAACATACAAAAAGTGGCCTTGCCTGAGGGTGGACATTTATGGTCAAGTCCGCCGTGTCTGATTGTAAAAGACGTAGAGTCAACGTTTGATGGATGTTACGTAATATCTACAACTGACAGGCAGTTAATCACTGTTTTCAATAGATAAGAGGTGGTGTTGGGTAGAACTTGAACTTGTAACATGGCAGACAACCGCTGTTTGTGGTAATAAAGGTTGTGAGGTAGAATGCTAGCGCAGATCTTGTAAAATGGCAGAGAATCACTGTGCTTCAGTAGATGAGAAATTATTATTTTAACAAAGCGTGTTGGGTATCACGTGGACTTGTAACATGGAAGAAAAGCCATCACATCGGCACGTTTGATGATTTGTAGTTTTAAACTCACCACTTTAATGTATGGACTTTCTCCCTATAGTGCGCTGAAAGCTGTTGCAATCATCGTATTAAGAAGAAAAGAGTAATAAAAGGTGATGGGTATAAACATGTCTTGTGTTTGTTGTATGGTAAGTATTTACTGCAAGAGGTCATTGTTGTAATATCCGAGTTTCTCTCCAATAAATTCATCAAGGAAGTACAATAACAATGAAAGTGGTCTCGGTAAAGGATGTTGTGTTCGGTGTTTTTTGTCCTGATCTGTGCTGGCCCCGCTGAAAGCAATGGAATCAGACAAGCAAACCCCATCAAGAACAACACAAAAAGGCATACATCTTCCCACAAAGAACACCACGTCTACCGAGACACGGGAAAAACATTCAAACGTTTCCCCCAACGACTAAAGAACGATATCAACAACTTAGATGACAAAGTCGGCGTTTTGAATTTCACGCACCTGGTTATCTAAACATCCTATTTCATTGCTATTAAATCCAAATATCTCAAAAGAAAATCCTGTTTTTTTGGTTTGAGAACAACCTTACTACAGTACAGGAATACAAGTACATCTTTGGGAAGTTCTAAATAACCAAAAAAAATAAGCAAAAGTCTCAGCTTGTTTAGTATAGTTCGAAAAGATCGTTTAAAGGAGTCAAAATTTCTACTCCAAACATTCACCTCTCGAGGAATAAGGCAATCGAATGCAATCCGAAGTCAACAGTGAGTAACAAGTTTCAATGAAGTTACAAGTGACTCTAGTTGCATTTAACAGCCTGACAGTTTCAACAGTAACATACCGATAACAATAATAATAATAAGAAGAAGAAGAATGATAAGAATAAGAATAAGAATAATAATAAGAAGAATAAGAATAATAAGAATAATACTTAATAGGCTCCTGATGGCTTTCACTTGTGCCCTTTAAGAAAATGCTTTTCTGAAGTTGTTTCCACTGAAACGTCGAATCGCTAAAATCTAAAAAAAGAAGGTGGTGCAACCACTAAACCATAAAAACGTTTACTGTCGCGTTCCCAGACGTCGCAAGGCCTCTCCCAGTTCCAACACTGCGCGCGGCGGTGTAAACGTTATGAGAAAAAACGAAATGTCCATAGTAAACATTGACCCGTCTGGCCCGCGGTCCACGAGTAATAATGATAAAAACAACAATAACAAGAATAGTAATAATAATAAAATAATAATCAATCCAATTATTTTTTATGACTCAAACAGTGCAGTTTTGTATGCTGTAAGTGGGGATTTTTCTATAAATGCCTGCAGAAAATTAAATACGACTTCAATCAAAAATCGCCAGGACGGAATTAGAGTAAATTGTGCTAAATCTTACAAACAAACTAAAAATGGATGAAACTGAAACTGACAGGCGCATTGACGTCTTGAAATTGAATAAACAGCTTGAGTTATGATGCTCGCATTCGTTTACAAACTAAAATTTTA
>JAOBRG010398977.1:0-10166 GCA_027574985.1 Umimayanthus nakama | reverse complement strand
ATGGTGTCAAAAACGGTGTTGCCATGGCAACATGTAATACCCTTGAGGCAAAATTTTTCCAGAAACTTGTTCTCCAAAAAATTTTAGTAAAAGTGACGAAATTTGCTTGGTATTACTTCAATATTAAGGAAGTTCTCGAAAGTTGAAATCGGCGCGGGCACTTTCCCCCCCCCCCAGGTGGAATAGGGTTAAGAGGCCGTCTCCATAAAAGCGGAACGGTCGTCGACGGTTTTGATTTTTTAATTTCTTCATTTTTTGTGCCATGAGTTTGTTTGAATAATTTAAAAAGCGAAAGCACACAGCGATTTAAGTTTTGGCTGTCCCGCTACCTGGGAAGGCCTGTTTAAAGGGGTGACTTTTGGTTTACCCTTGTGAAGAGATAAATCAGCTTTACCCAGTGTAGTAGTACTGGTGTCAGTTAACTCCGCAGAATAAAATTTTGCTGCCGTGTTACCGCTGATCATTCACTTGTCAAACTTACAACTCACGCAATCTAAAACTTACTTTCCTTTCGTCCGCAATAGTGTTTGGGTTGCGGAAGTGAAGGTGAGTTGATTATATAACACGTTTTCACTGCTTTGAATTCAAACTTAGGTACAGATCAGTCATTAAGTCTATTTTTCCTCTTAGATATTACAAGGGTTGGCTGATATTCTCAAGGAAGGAAACGGAGATCCCTTCGGAGAGTCGTGTTTGTTTGGAAGCCGTGAAGAAACGCTATCGCTCCATGTTTAATCAGTGCTCCCGTTTTTAATAGTGTCACAAACCAGACGTTGCAACTACTTTTTAACCCAGTAACTGTGATATAATTTACGCCAATGAATACCAAAAATACATGGACTAAATACTAATTCCTGTACGTATTTTAAGCTAGTCATCAGTTGACAGGTGAAAGTCCTGTTTACGATGTTTTCGTGTTTATTTTAGCTTGAAGCTCGCTGGTCATTTAGGCACACTGGCTGTTCAGTTTTCAATTTTCCAGCTAGTATATACATTTACAGGATCAAAGAGCATGTCATGTTAAGTTTGTTTTTGATCGAAGTTTGACGGTAATTAAGCACAACGTCCAAAAAGCTGCTTTATTGCTCAGGCTACGGACGTGTCCCGAAGTGTAAATCCCGTCTGGTTTATTTTTATTTTTTCCGACCAAAAATCGTGATTCTTGCACAATCGTGTTACAACACACTCTCCCCTCCCCGAATCCACCTTTGGTTCCATGCGTATTCTTTTATTCCAAAATGCCAACTAAGAGAGGGTGGGTATGTGATGTATCGAGAGGTCCAGAGTGCTTTGCGAGCAGCTGTTCTTGTATGACGACTGCACGCGCTTAGCCAGTAAGCGTCATTCGACATTGGGATCTCCAGTCGAGGAAGGTGAGTCGTTGTTTGACTTTTTTCTTTCTCATTTTTTTTTATTATTTCAGAGGCAACCAAGTGTTGCTGCAGTATCTATCGAACAAATTGGCGCTTAGCTGTGACGATTTTGTGTTTTTATTTTCATTATAATTACGTCAATGCGCGCGCAACTATATAGATCAAAAGCTAGGTAAACGAGATTTTTGCTGGACAAACGAGATATATGTTGGCTCGATCGAGGTGTTAGTCAGCGCAGCTGGACCCAGCTGGCGTTTCAGTTACTGGAGAAGGGAAAACAAATGGCGACGGCATGTTTTAAAAACCTCCAAAAGAACAAGTTGTATTGTGGCGTTGCGATACTCGATAGCTTGTTTCAGTCACTGAGGACACTGAGGTTTCGACAGTGTGTTGTAAAGATTGTTAGTGTGTGGGAGTATGATTATTTGAAATATTCCTGGATAATTTTTCAGCATTGTTCAAACGTGACCGCGGCGAGTCGAGTTTCAGCCACAGTCAATTTTGTCAGTAAAGTAAGCTATCGAGTGATCGTAAAATTGGCTGAGAAAAACGAATTTGCTACTCATTTTGTTCAAAGAAGTTTAAAAATGTGCAAAAATCAGCAAAAACCGAGCGTTTCCGAAGATTTCCGACAAAAAAAGTTCTACCAGTGACGTAGAAACGTTCCACCAGTGACGTAATCTTCGGAAAAATTTTGCTTCCGGTTTGAGCTTCTCGAGCGGCTGTGAGCGGCGGGAAAACTTGGAAGAACTTTTCTGATGAAGTAAACTTGCACTTCGCGGACAGCCAATTTTGATATATCTATTTATTAAACAATTGATAAGTTAAAGTCAAATCATAACCTATGCTCGAACCAGCTGCTGGTCTCAGTAGTCAAGTCAGCTAGATTAAGTTCCAGTTGTGGTCAGTTTTGTCTCTGTAAGGGCAAGTGAATCGGCTATAGAGTTCCTTCGAGCTGGTAGGCGATAAACGCTTCTTTACTTGTTCTGACTCAATATGTCAATGCGAAATGTAACCAGTTAATTTTTATGGTTAAAACTGGAAATGATACATTTTATCTTGATTTAGATGCCGCTTCATAAAACATAAAGATCAGTGGTTAACAAAAACTCCACAGTCTACCACTGTCTACACATGTCTACAGGCCGGTTCAAAAAGGCCGTACTGAAGAAGAGTAAAGTGACTGAAGTCCATGCAGAACTAATATATAAAGAAGATCAAATAATTTCAAGGAAAGAACTCTTAAAACTGAATTACAGCTCCTTTGAGTCAGTATGACTCATTGTCTGAATTCTTCAAACTACTATAAACTCCGCTGTACATGTATTAATTGCAAACTGTATTTTAAAAACTTTATTTATAGAAAATAAGAATAAACGCGTCCTTGTTTTGACATTCATTCCGGTAGTTTGTTGAAAGTTAGAAAAGAGATTTTTTCTGATAAAACCAATATAAACCTTACGAAAGCTGGTTTGGCAGACTTCTAAAACATTTACTGACTTGGGTTTTGTTTTTAACTTTCTCAAAATAAATCGCCAAATGTCAAATAAAAAAATTTTGAAATGGGGTTTTGCTGTTCGGCAAAACAAGTTGGATTGGAGTCCTTCTGGATGTTTAAAGGCTAATACTTGAATTAAAAAACTGTTTAAAGAACAAAGTCCTACAATTTTCGACTTTTATTCTTGCCAATACATTGAACAAACTTCACTCAGTGATGTTTGCGTGAATCAATTTCTTTGAGTTGAACTGAGTTCCTGCATTCTGCAAAGACGACTTGAACTTACTTGAACCTTGAACTACAAGTAGTATGGTTTTCTGTCCTGCAAGTTTCTGGAAGTTACATATGGATCTGTCAAATTAACCTTTGAAAAAAAAATTAAAAATTGCTTTGATTTTAGCCAACAGAATAACACCATTTTGTTTGTAGAACAACGAAATTCTCAGACAGAATTACTTCCGCTCGTGCCATCTTTAGCTGTTGTCGTGGCAAGTATCAAAATCCGAACGATTTCCGAGCGGTTTCCGAGCGCATCCGAAGACACATTTAAAAGCACATTTTGCTCATTTTCTCGCGTTTCTAAACCATTTTGAACAAAATGAGTGAGGAATTTGTTTTTCTCAGCCATTTTTACGTTAATTTCCGAAAAGTGACTTTGGCCACTGGAGTACCCCTTTAATGGTTCTGTAAAACAGTCACTTTACCAAGGCAGCTCAGTTATAAGGTTCTGTGCACAAACAGTCACTCTATCAAGTCAACCTGACTTAAAGATTCTGAAAACAGTCAAGTTTTAAGATTCTGTGCACACACAGTCCTTTTACCAGGTCCACCTGGCTTCAACAATCTGTGAGAGTCACTCTACCAAAGCAGCACAGCGTTAAGATTCTCTTCAAACAGAGTCAGTCTTTCATGTCAACTTGGCCATAATATTTGTATTGTATTCACTATAGCAAATCAAAATTGATCTGCCTTGGTAGAGTGATTGTGTGCACAGAATCTTATAGCTGAGCTGCCTTTGTAGAGTGACTGTTTTATGGAATCTTTAAGCCAGGTTCACTTGGTAGAGTGACTGTGTGTGCACACAATCTATGTTCGGTAGTTTTATTTAGAATAGTCAGACAAATGGTGATGCAACCTTCAGCTTGTGAAAATTGTTCTGGAACCACAATATGCTTTAAGTGAACCCTTAGCATGATATCAAAGTTTGCCATATAACTAAGTTTATGAACTTTCACTGTGTTTTAAAGGAACTTATTAACATTAATGTTCCAACCATTGGCATTTAATATATATAAAAAAAGGTTTAGATTTGTAATTGCTTTAATCACATTTTGTTACAGGTTTTTCAATGAAAAGGTAATGATTCTGATGTTTGAGAGCATCAATAACTTTATGTTCAGTAATAACAAGTTTATAGTTAACAGTTAGAATTATTAACATCTGCACAACCACCAAAAGTTGGTCTTTTTAAGCTTAAGTACAGTAGTTTCAATTTATTACATCCAACTTTTAAATGCAGTTTTTTATTATGCAGATTTTGAAAATATCTACAAAACATTTGGTGCTTAGAGTTTGTACTAGCAGTCTGATTTGAAACCAATGTGAATAGAATTTTTGGCTGTTCAATTGACTAACTCTTTCTGTTCTTGCAGAAACAAACACTAAAAGCTGCTATAATTTGGTGTTCAACAACATACAAGTTGACATACCAAGTATTTTCCAACAAAGCCATTTGAGAGTTAAATAACAATTTTGCCAAAAAAGATAATTTGGCAAGATTGTGTTTGTTTGATGTTTCTAGTCAGATTCTCTAAGCAGCCAATCAATAACTCAAACATTCATTTGCTAATCTATTTCTTAATTTACATGAAAAGGCTTAGAAGTTGTATTTCACCATTACACTCAACAATACATTAAAAGTCTTGATTAAGGTTACAGAATATGAAAAAAAGTTTTAATTTTCTGTTTTTTACTTTTTTCAATTTCTGAATTCTACCATAAAAGTGTTTTCTTTTGGTGAAAACCGGATCTCGATTACTTTAAAACTAATGGAGATATGAAGCAAAACGTTCTTTCATCCTTTCATCCTTCGCGGGAAATGTATTTACTTTCGTGTCAAAGCTTTTACGGTTGGGTGCGTAGACGTGACCTCCGTAACTGCACGCGACAATAGATGCCAAACCACTTTCATTGTCTCCGATTAGAACAAAGCACATGATTGGTTGAAGCTAATTAGACTTCATGTATTCATGAAGTGGGTGGGTCAGGAGTGTAAGCACTGTCACATTTGCCGCCAAATCTTTAAATGCAGTTTTCTCTAACAACCAAAATTGGTTACATCGTCACATTCAAAGCACTAATGCTCAGTCTTGTTTTAATCAATCCTTCTGGAATTTTCACATCTTATCAGTGACTGCCTGACAATCAAAAGTATGTGCGGAAAAACTTTGTTTTTTTCTATTTCCGGAATTACAAGGGGTATTATAGATCTTTCACACATAAATGCCTATTTTGAAATGCATGACAAAATTTAATCAAAAAAAGAAAAAAAACCACATATCGACCGCACACCCTTTGATAGTTCAGTTATTCGGAAATCCAAATAAACAAATTTCACGGATGAATTGCAAAACGTGTTGGAGCATTAGTGCGCCGCGCGAAAACAACGGTTTAGCCTTTAGGAATGAAAAACACAAGTCGCTTAAATTAGTTTTTGCACACAATTTCTAAAACTACATATATCGGGCTATATTTGCACCAGAAATCAACGGGATAACGTTAATACGAAGCGCGCAATCAAAAATTTTCTCGAAGTATATGTCGAAGGTGTTCTGTAACCTTAAGGTTACCATTCACCTTGAGCGGTGTTTTTAGTTTTCCGTATGTAACTCCGTTAATACGCATCTGACACCCACTGAGGTATATATCAATGGAAAGCTTATAAGATTATCTGAGTGATGGTGAAAATATTTTTTTAAAATTTTAGTTTGTAAACGAATGCGAGCACCATAACTCAAACTGTTTATTCAATTTCAAGACGTCAATGCGCCTGTCAGTTTCAATTTCAACCATTTTTAGTTTGTTTGTGAGATTTAGCACAATTTTTACTCTAATTCCGTCCTGGCGATTTATGTTTGAAGTCGTATTTAATTTTCTGCAGGCATTTAAAGAAAAATCCCCATTTGCAGCATACAAAACTGCACTACTTGAGTCATAAAAAATAATTGGAGTGGAATTTCAAATTTTGCCAGGACGGTTTTCGTATTCGGCTATTATTTTATCAACTTGCCAAATTTGACGGCATTAAACTAAAAATTGAGGGAGCATTGATCCTTTACATATTCGTAGTTTGAGCTAAAACATGTCTCGAGTACACACCTAAAGTAAACCGCGCGTCATACAATTTTACTTCCGGTGAAAACTTTCGTTCGTCATATCTCGCAAACTACTAGACGTATTGAGAAACAGTTTTTTTTGACTAGAAGGTCATTTCATGTATATTTATAATCTGCGAAAATCTCAATTTCGAAGTTTTGATCCGTTCCAACATGAACGGTAACCTTATGGAAATTTAATTTGGTTTGGTTATTTGCAATTACCTGGACCATAATCCCTTGGATCTGTTTTTATGTAGGCCGTTGTGCGTTTTAACATGTCACCGGTTGCAGAAGAAAAGAAAAGACATACACCTATACGGGGATAAGGTTCTATATTTTTTATATGTGGTTGTATATGAGCTTGAAAAATTAAATATTTCATTGGTATTGTGTGGAACGTATGTGTGTGAATTTCATATGGGGACATCATGAATACTACATGTGTGCTGGCAGGGGACATTGTATCTGTGTCATGTTAAAAGTTATGTGGGTTGTATAAGACTAATACCCAGAGGAGGTTTGTGCGAATTATAAAGACTAAGTAAAGCAAGTTACTAAGTAAAATACAATACAAGCTCTAGGGATTATTGGAACTACCTCGAAACTTACACTAGGAGTCAGGTTAGTTATATACTACACAGTGTTCCATGTGGTCATATATGACAGCCTTCAGTTGCAGATTCATTTCAGTTCGCCACGAACTCGTTCGATTGACGATTTTACGTTAGCAGATAGTTTGAATCGGGTTTTTTTTCTAAAATAGCTCAAAAAACTTAGTAAAGTTACTCTTTGGGCAGAAAATCAATTGATGAAACAACAGGGCGCTGGAAAAAACAAGAGGGCGCTACGAAAGACAAAAGGGCGCTGGAAAAAACAAAAACTTTTTAGAGAGGGGTCCAGAGTTTTTCAATTTGCTCTGAAAAATTTAATTTCCCCTCCACTCCTCCTCCAACTTGAATTGACTAGTCTCTAAGTAAAAAAAGCATGAAACAAAAAGTGAATAGGGGTGAATACTAACTCTTTTTACCCATTCAACAAAGTGCACCAGAAGCAGTATTCATGTGTTGGGTTTAAATGGTGCTAACTTCTTTTTTATGCCTAATAAAATACAAAGTAATTAAGTTTGGAACTTGAATATCTGAACTGTGTCTAAACTTTGAAAGGTTTTGTACTTCGTTACATACAGTCACTCTCCGACTGCGAGCAAAAAAATTTTCAAGCTTTGTTTTCCTACAGGAAATGAACGATCAGGTACGTCTAACTAAATCAAAACAAGAATTTCGATGAGTGCTACGTCGAAACTTAATTTTGACTTTTTCTCAGCGAAAGTCTTCGAGTAATAGGTTGAGTTGTTTTGAGACAAAAAAATCCCGCGAATGGGAGGAATTTCTTCGAGTGTGAGGAAGCATTTCACGGCTTCTTACCGTGTTGTATGGACACTTTGATTTAATAATTTTTAGCATTTAACTTTGTTATATATACCAACATAATTTATGAGATAAATGAAGATAGAAACAACCGCCACATTCATGTCAAATTAGGGATAAACGCACTTCGTTTCTTCCAGTTTTTTTTCGAATATGTCTGTAGCAAGATTTTAGAAAGCAATTATTCTGATACACGTTTCAAACAGCGCCGACAATGAAATGTTTTACCTACAAGATTGGGACTACCGCATCAGCACACGAAAATGTTGTATTGCATTACAAATAATCCTGGTTTGTAAAAGTTTTTCTTTGTTGCGTGCGCCCAAAAAAAGCGGAAAATGATGCCATCGAAGACGTGCGCATGCACCCGGTCGTTGCCATTCATGATGTAATTTTTGCTCGGATTTGAGGACTCATGTGCTCGCCAAGCAAAGGATATTTCATTGTTAGGTATGGAAATATTTTTAAGAAAAATACAGGAATTAGAAGTAGAACAAAGTACCTCAAGGTATGTAATGGTACTCTATTTATTGTTTTCATACACAGCATTTACAAGCGATGGAAAGGCAAAATGGAAAATAAATCAACAACATGCGAGTTTTTACTTCAAATTTCTCAGTACCGTTTATCAAACCGCGTTTGTCCTCCAAGTAATGCTTCCCATTGTTCTTCTGTCAGAATAACACCAAGCCCAAGACGTTTGTTTAGTGCTAAAGGAAAATTTCTCAGAGTTCTCATGCGCCAAGATTTTTTCAACCGAAGACAAACATTCCCTCCCATTCGAGGAACCTCGCATTTGAAGAGTGACTGTACTTGGGGCATTTGAACTCAAACAAGAACAGTGTTCAAATCCCTCACCCTGAAGCAAACACCATTATGATCAACAATGCACTATAGCCAATTGAAATCCTGACCCCTGAAAAATAGCGGGGAAGTAACATTTGAACACTGTAACTTCTTGACTTTTTCCTTGGTCACCAGGGACCACTTGAAGTTAAATCCCCTGTCCTGTAGCCTGGCTCTCAACGGGTACCAAAGTTAATCTTATCCATGTGGGTTCATTCCACTGGAGCTGAATATTTTGCTATTTGATGTTACAAAATTAAAACCGAGAACATATACATAACATGGCTATCCCCTGTTACTTCTCCGGCATTTCCCAGAAGTTGGAGGAGTAGGTTTCAATTAACATTTGGGGCTTTAAGAGACTTACTTGCTATAAAGCTTTGTCAGAAAGTCTATGAATACTCCAAATAACCCCACCGCAGACCTTTATTTACTGTCAAATAACTCACATATGGGCATATGTGAGCCATTTAACAGTAACTCAAGCCCTTCAAGATAGCACAGAACACTTTTTCTTTAGGAATACTGTGTAGTGAGTTTTGATTAAATAAATGATCATGATGCATGAATTATTTAGTGAAATATAGTGAAATTTTACAGTTTCTTGCAAGCACAAATGCATTGCTTTTCTAGAACGTCTTTAAAAGTATAAGAGCTAATTGCCAAGCTGCGATTTCTTATAAAGTTAAGTTCAAAATGCACGACACCATGCTTGACATTAAATGATTTTAAAATACTATTCGAGGCTGATATGGCCCTATCGCATGTACGAATGAGTATACTTGTCAATTTGGTATTTATTAAAAGCACCTGCAAAGAAATTCTGTTTTCTTCGAAGACATACGGTACAGTAACTTTATGTTTATAAAAAGGAACAACAAAATACAAGGGAAATGGATAACTATAATTTGGGACAACTTCACGACAACTTGCACGTGTGATGCTGAATATATTCGAACTGAAAATATCGAGTGTAAATGCCGGTATTCAACAAGTAAACGAGCGGGTTTTTAGTAATTAGTAAAGCTAACTTACAAGAAACGATCAATACTTACCAAGAGCTCGTGTTTAAAGAAGAATCGTTGCTTTAAATCTCTTGACTGAAGGGAAACAAACATACACATGTATTATTAAACAGCCACCACAAATTGCAAACAAAGAAGACAAAGAACCAAACGGCCTCCGAATATGCAAACTAGCTTTAAAACAGTCTTTCAGCGCCGTTACAGCTCAGGCCCAATTCAGACTCACGTGTTGCATATGCGCATGTTGAAAAAGAGTTTAAAATATATCAGCCAGAAAAAACACATTTTAAGTTTACTGGAATAAGACAGAATGAAACATCTCAAGCTTCAAAATTTACGATACTAATTACTAACATGTGCATTAAACTGATAAGTTATATTTTAAAGTATTTCTTCCGAGCGGTAAATTAACTTGACTTTTTTGTGCCGAGACGTTCCAGCATAACTCACACAGAAGCGATGCTCATAAGTCAATGTATTTTCTAATCAAATACACTTTCAGTATTGATATAATTGATGATACGTAATGATCACCTAAGGTACTTCTTATTTCCCATTGTACTTCGTACGTATGGCCCCACGGACGTATCATGACCATGATACTCAAGGGGTACTTGGCA
>JAOBRG010398966.1:0-10167 GCA_027574985.1 Umimayanthus nakama | reverse complement strand
ACCAACTGGTAAGACTTGTAGTGTAAAATGTCAGTGGGCTCAGATCGGATGTCCAGCATCCTTTGGCTATATCTTTAATAGCCTCTTTATGAATAATTAGTCAGTTCGCTAGCATGCTTGTGGATATTGATGTAAATCATTACCGAAACTACGAAACTGTAGAGGCTCATAGGAGACGTCGGACCCCTATCGGCTTGTCATTGATTAAGAAAGTGATAATGATAACAGGTAACAATCAGTAAATGATATGTTACGCATATACCGGTATACCGTTATAATGACAGCACTATAATAAAAGCAAGAGGCTCATTAAGCCTTTACTCGTGGAACGAGTGGAGACTGAAGTGAGGTTGCATTCAGTTATTTTAACCCTTGAAGCACCGATGTGTATGCAAACTGTTTATAACGAGGGAAACAATAACTTGTTGAGAAACACAGCAAATAAGTCGAAAAACACACAAACTATTTCCTTCATTCGAACTCCACTCTCACAAATAAAATTGCGCGCTGAAAAAAAGGAAAAAATTGGAGCACCGACGGCGTGGGACCGGGGACAAATCCCAAATATGGCAGTCGCTGGACCGAATCGCTAATCGCGACATGAAGAAAAAAAAAGAAAAAAGACGAAGAAACGGAACCCAAAAGTTGACTCGTGGTACCACGAGTAATAATAATAATAATAATAATAACAATAATAATAATAAAAAATGACAATAAAAATGACAATAATTAATAATAGTAAAAATATAGTATACTACTGCTTTTAATACTTCTGTTTTTATTGAAATTATGAATATGTCACTAAGTATAAAAAAACTAAAGTTTTTTTCTTTATCTTTTTCTTTTAGTCCGACCAATTGTGTGTCCCATCCGCCCTCCTTTCCCAGGTAAGCATTGCAACAAAGGCATACGATTTCACAAACTATTTCTTGAGACGAGTTTTCAGCCATAGAAATCAAATGGGCGTTAAACAATAATTAGATGTAGTTTTCCTTATCGGGTATATAGCATTTTGATTTAAACTTTTGATTTTAGTTTCACTGTGTATTTTTCAAAATTGTGTTTTCCAATTCATTGTTGAGTTTTGTGTTGAGTATTGTTTGCACATGTTCTGTTCTGTTGTGCTGTGTTATGTTGTGTGCTGTTGTTTTTGTAGGCTTTGCGTTTTGTTGAAACGAATCGTAGCCCTAAAGGCGTCATGTAAGGGTTTATGATTAATCAAACATACATAATATTTGTTAATTAAATGAATGAATAAAAACTTACAGGTGGAAAACGCATCAAAATCACGGTGCGGAGTGAAGCGTGCAATGACAAAGGAAGACGTCGCGGATGCGGTCGAGCCTCAATTTGGGTCAACGGCAGAGACGTGTCGCCACACCGCCGGGGACACAACCTTGTTGTTATTGATCAACAAACTGGTAAGTACGCCCCCTACATTTGCTTCACGTGTGTACCACTGACGTATTATATGTTTTACTTAGTTTTTTCGAGCTGCTGCCATAGAAGGCCGGCTTATTTTATATACCGTTATTTGTTTTCTCAAGAACTTGGCTGGTTTTATAGCTGAGCAAAAGCAAGACAAAATTCACCCTAAACTGGGTCAGAGTGTTGAGTCATGAGAGTACATTTCAACTTCAAATTAATACATTTGAAAGTAAATGAGTTTATACGAAACGCAGTTCATTGGATATGGGGTATTTTTTTCACAGTCATGTCAAATTCCAAGGCGGTTGACGGAAATCGCGGACTTCACTGAAAGAATAGCCATGATCTTTGCTCTAATACAATTTTTTTTAAATGTTTTTACTGTTATTTAAGTTACGTAGTGTGATAAAATTCGAACAACCAAGTTAAAATCAGCAGTTTGCAAATATAGTAAGAAATGATTCTAACAGGACAGCTCATAATACATGTATTTACGTACAGGAGAAAAATATAGAACCAAGAAATACTTAAGTACAAGAAGACTTGCTGTCAGTGAGTGACTGATTTTAATCTGTTTTTTTTTGTTTCTCCAATCAAGGTCGTGTTATGATGAGACGCTCGTTCGATACACATGCGGACAAGAAATCCGGTATAAAGCTCAGAAATTTCTTGAGAACCGTAATTGGAAGGTAAGCATACAAAAACATTTACAATTAGTTGTTTTGAATATCAGTCTGTTGGGAATGTGTACCAGCCAGGAAAGGGGGTAAAGTGCCAGAAGATTATTAGTTACTTTATTACTATCACGTGTTACCCTCTTTAAATAAATCGCTCTACCTTTACCTTAGTTGCGTCAGAACTTTCAACTAAAAATAAACACTTTTCATCTTTTTCACAGAAAAATAGTTGCTGTTGCGGTTCAAGATTCTGGAGCGAAGTACGTCAGGCCAGCTCTGGGCATGTTGAGAAGAATTGGAGGCAGCAGAATCAAGATTGGGTTCCGCCGTTCATACGCTTTGATCGGTTATGTTGGTCGCGGTCGAAAGCCATGCTGGGTCAAGCAGAAACAAGCTAAGAGAAGCAAAGGTCCATCTGTGGTGACGACATATGTTCGAAAGGGACGCCGTGTACTAGGTAGGTAGAGAATGAGACACCCAATTTGAGCGTGGGAGGGAATGAAATGCCAATTCTTAAGAAAATGTGTGAGGTTGGCGCAGTTGGCAAGATCTCTGACTACCAACCAGAAGGTCCCGGGTTCAATCCCCGGCTTGGTCAATGGGTGAACTGTGGGCGACCTTCTTTCGCCACACCGTCCGTGGACAGGGACGTCAAGCCGTTGGTCTAGTCTCTTAATGTTCTATCGGGAGACTTAAAATAACCCACACACTTGTCGATAGGAGTAGGCTAGTGCTGGTGTTGTGGACTGTAGTCGAGCGTTTTTAACATGAGCCCTTGGCTCGGGAATGAGGGCGACCTCTCCCAACGTTATCGACTAAAAATAATTTATTTATTTAATTATTATTTATTTATAAGAAAGGAAATGGGATACTCGGTATTAGTTAAGAAGGGAATGTGATACCAGGTTTATATAGAAAGATATTGTGATTTCCAACAGTTATCCAGGAATATAGGTCAAGGGGTTTAGTTTACAAAGTTATTGAAGAGGAAAGCTACATTCCAAAATAAATATACACATCATACACAAGGTTTTGCAAATCCTGTAAAATCTTAGTAAAACATGCATTTTTATAACCTTAATTTTAGATTATAGATTTTGCTTGATAGGTATACTCGTCGTTATACAATTTACATTTTGATATAGAATGAGTTAGTAATAACAACATACATTGAACCACGTATCCATGTGTGTGTTACTGCAAAAACTTTTGTCATGGCTACTAGTAGGCAGTCGAAACTGTCTCAGGTTTTCTCAATATTGTTAATAAAAAAGAGTTTACGTTGCTGTAAACTGTAGTGATTAAACACAAACAGTGATAAACGGGATGTGATAATCCAAGGTCAAGGGGTTTAGTTTACAGAGTTATTGAGGAGGAAAGCTAAATTCCAAAATAGATATACACATCATACACAAGGTTTTGCAAATCCTGTAAAATCTTAGTAAAGCATTTATTTTTATAACCTTTATTTTAGATTATAGATTTTGCTTGATAGGTATACTCTGTCGTTATACAATTTACATTTTGATATAGAATGAGTTAGTAACAACATATATATTGAACCACGTATTCATGTGTGTGTTACTGCAAAAACTTTTGTCATGGCTACTAGTAGGCAGTCGAAACTGTCTCTGGTTTTCTCAATATTGTTAATAAAAAGAGTTTACGTTGCTGTAAACTGTAGCGATTAAACACAAACAGTGATAAACGGGTTGTGGTAATCCAAGTTTTTAATGTTTAATATACTTTACTTCAAATAAATTTTTTTGTATATTAAACATTGAGTTTTTAATGTTTAATATACTTCACGGATCAAATTTAAGATCGCGCTGCTCGTTTACAAAGCACTTAAAGGTTTCCTCCCATCCTATATAACTGAGCTGCTGCAAACAAAGCCTCCGGGTGCGTAGCGACGACCAACACCTCCTCGTTGTTCCAGGAACCAGATGCAAAACATTTGGCGACCGTGCATTTGCCGTCGCAGGGCCAAGGAACAGTTTTCCATTGGCCAATCGAAATTCTATGAGCGTAGACTCTTTTAAAGCGAACTTGAAAACATTTTTATTCAGACAAATTTTTGAACATAGTTATTAGTGACCTCATCTTAGATTTAACCCATGTAAACAGGAACGATTTTAAATTATTCACTCATTTTTAAGTCTAAGTTTGTAAAGCGCACTTGAATATTTTTTAAATTAATAACGTTATATAAATTTATTAAATTATTATTATTTATTATTTCAAAGGAGGAATCAGGTATGAAATCCGTAGTGAAGGCTGTGATGATCCTGGAAAACACCCCGGATGCGGCAAAGCTTTCATCTGGATCAATGGCAAAGATTACTCGAGACATCGCCGAGGACACAACGTGGTTGTGGTCCGTCCAAACGGTAAATATTCAACACCTTTTAAAGTGTTAGATGTTAAAAACTGTTGCGCTTATTTACTTTTGCTCCTTCTGTTTTCGCAGGTCGAGTCCTCCAGTCTGTCTCGTTTGATACCCATGGAGACAAGCGCGCTGGAGTGAACTTCAGAAATTTCTTGCGCCGTATGAGAGGAGGGTAAGTGTTCTGTTCCTTACATGCGTCCACTAAACTTGCCTTGTGGTTTAGAACCAGCACACATGTTTTATTTATGTATGTCTCTGTTTACGTGCAGAGCTCGGCTTTCAAGTGGTCTTATTTTAGATTTTTCTTGCTTTTCTGCCTTGCATTGCGCACTTCATAGTTCTCGTCCAATATTTATATATGCAGTATGAACATGTCATTGTTTCTAAATAATCATACTGAAGTAATAGTTTAGTTTCTGTTTATTTGTTTTGCGAAAATAAGTAAGTGTTTATAATTATACACATAAGGCAAGGAAGTTCGAAGAAGCCACAGGCTTTGGAGATAGAACTTACTACTAGTAATATTTTTATAACTGATGTATTATTGACAGCTCTCCATTTAAATGGCTCTTTATATGGTTCTAAATGGGTGTGCATCATCATGTATTCTCGTACTTCATCACACATCAGGAAACACGTGTAATAATAATGTTCAAGTCAGAAGACGCTGATTCCATTACAAAAACAAATAGCACAACAATTAATTAACAATTGTGTGTTTGCTTTCTCCAGCTACAAATATATTCTGGTGGCTGTTCAAGACTCTGGAGCCCGAACTGTCAGACCCGCCCTTGCTTGGTTGAGGAAATTCGGTGGCTATCGAATTCGTCCAACATTCCGAGGATCATACGCTCTTGTTGGTTTCAGCAATAAGAAGAGGGGAAAACGGCCACGCTGGCTGAAACAGTCCCAACGCAATCGCAGGAAGGGGCCAAGTTTGTTAATGGGCAGACTTCCTTCATTCTTTGTCAGACCTCCGCACCCAGGTAAACATGAGGTTAAAATTAAAAGAGGGTCTGAATGCAGTTAACCAACTGGCGAAAAAGAGCGAAAACTATTACTTACTACCGACAAAACGAGAAAAAAGTACCGACTAGCAACAAAAGAATTAATGAATTGTAACCGAAAACCGAGGGTCGTCTTTAACTCTACGAACGAAACATCCCATTGGATAAAAGACAATATAAGTAACCCAAACCCTATTGTTAAAGAACGCAAACCCTAACAAAGAAAGAAAGAAAAAACAAAGAAAGCGTGTTCGTAGAGTTAAGCCTTACTGAAAACCGACAAAGGTCAAAATTTTTAACCGACAACCCACGTTTGGACTCCCCATTCACACCCTCGTGAAAGTTTGCAAGTGGCAGGTCTGTGATTGGTGATTGGCTAGAATTGTATTCAGTCATACCAGTGCACGCAGTCCGTTAATATTTTTGTTTGTTTGCCAAAAAATCTTTTTCGTCGAAGGTGAAGTAGCAGAAAAAACAGTTGTTAAAACTGTGGTATGTAAAACCATGTACAAGTACAGTGCTGTGGTTCTGTGTTGTAATCATTTCAGATCTTTTTAACTTGTCTTATGAAATTGTTAAACTATGATAATTAATTGTTCTTGTGGTGTTATATCAGCACCTTGGTTGAAGTCAATGATCTTTTCATACTGTTTAACCTTGTTTCTAATGCTAACAAAGTGTTTCATCTTTTTATATTCATCAGGACCTCGCCCCAGGCCACCAGGTAAGGATAATCAAACGAATACTTTCTTTGAGAAGGTTTGCGTTGTTCTAAGGGGATTTGTTGACCTTTTTATGATGTATTTAAAATATTTCGCCACATTTAAATGCTTTTATCATGATACAAATGCATCTTCTACGTTTTAGACAGCTTTACAACTGATTCAAACATACATTAGTAAGTATTGTTTAGGGACTTTGTTTTAAAATAACGGGTTTGAGTGAGAAGGGGGTGGGGGATCAGTTCAACAAATTTGGAATAGGAAGGTGCCGGCCAATTTTTAGTGAACGAAATCCATCTCGCCTCCTTTCCACGATATGCCACCTGGATTCTTGCAAACCAATGTTAGAAACGATCTTACAAGTTCAGTGCTTTTCTCAGCTGTTTTCGAATCCAGTCTTTTATCCCAAAAAATCTATGTCAGGGCCGCAAATAAACTCAAAATGTGGTGCGGGGAGGATGGCATTTACCCTACCTGCTTGACGCTAGCTACGGCCCTGAGAGGTAACGTTCCCCCGTAATAAAATGGTTGCTGATCTAACACAGAAGCCCTTCTTTTTACAGGCCGACGGCGTCTCAATATCAAAGTACGCAGTGAAGCTTGCAATGACAAGGGACGATATCGCGGATGTGGACGTGCTTACATTGTTGTTAACGGAAAGGATGTCTCGCCTCACAAACGAGGTCACAATGTTGTCGTTTTGGACACCTTAACCGGTAAGTTTAGATTATCTTATAAGCCGCTGTCTTCTTACAAGCTTCCTTGCCTTATTGCCTAAATAAATATTGTATTTTAGAATAATATAGTGTATGTGAGGACTGGCTAAATGAAACAAAAAAAATGTAACAGATTACTTGCAAACGAGCTCTACCCGTATGTCAGGTGTGGCCTCCCCGATAGAGAACAGTTTAATTCTGAATGAACGAATAAATGAATCAATATTTTTTTATTTGTCCAAAAAGTATTCATCTAAAATCACAAACAATAACAATGTTTGCATATTTACATCTCTCTATCTCTAACTTAAATAAAACTGTGAGGGCTGTTGTTGATAGGAAACTTGCGAAATTAAGTCGTCAACTGCAACAGAGATCAAGAGATTAACGGTTTGTTTGCTCTGATCACTCTCCACCCAGGCAAAGTCCTTATGCGAAGGGCATTTGATACACACGGTGACAAGTTTTCGGGACATAAACTCCGTGGTTTCTTGAAATCACTCAGAGGAAGGTAAGTTACCAATGTTGTCAAGCAGAATTATTGCCGAAGTCAAAGTTTTTGTTGTCAGAAGTGAATAAAAAGATGGGATCGTAACATAAAAAATCATTGGTACGCGTTATTGAAAACCAGGAAAGTCGTGGAGTTTCGACATTATCTAAATGCAGGACTGGAAAAACTTGGACTATCCAGTTTGCTTAGAAAGTTTGTGGAACTTAAACAGAAGGTATGCATTGAAACATGTGAACAAGTTTGATTGCTTTGCAAGTTGTCTTTGAGAATTTCCAAAATGTATGAAATCGTGTAGAAAGTTTCGTGTCGTATACAGACAATCTTGGAGTTCATTTTTCAAAACTAAACTATTTACTGTTTGTTATTTATGTTGATAGATATATTGTAGCCATTGCGGTGCAAGACGAAGGCTCAAAATACGTTCGTCCGGCTTTGGCTCAACTGCGGCGACTTGGTGCACGCCGAGTTCTAGTAAAGTATCGTTCGTCGTTCGCTTTAGTCGCTGTCATCAAGGGAAGACGCATTGGCTGGAGACGAGTGGTGCAGAGACCGAAAGGAAAAGGCCCGAGTCAAACACGGGTCACAATCGGGCTTCCGCCGTTCAGAAAACGTATGTTTTCTATTTTTAGTTTAAGAATCTGTAGTTAGTTAATATTTTAAAATTAGATTTTTTTGCTATTTATACAAGCATTTGGTTTCGTTCCTTAAAGAACCAAGTTTTCAGGATTCAATTGTACCTGAGATAATAAAGTTAATAATAATATTGGTAATATAATAACACTGAATAACAACAACAACAATAATAATAATAATAATAATATTAATAATAATAAAAATAATAATAATATCAGTATTGGTATAAACATCAAATTTAATTCTCGAAACTTTGCTTACCAATTTTCAAGCAGCAAATTATTGTTGAATTGCCGTCAGATGTTGAATCAGTCACATGTTATCTTTCTCTCTTTCATTTTCTAGGAATCCTTAGAGCTGCTATACGAAGTGAAGGCTGTGAAGACCCCGGGAAACACGCTGGCTGCGGTAAAACGTTTATCTGGGTCAATGGAAGAGACTTGTCTAAACATCGTCGTGGACATAATGTTGTGGTACTTGACTACTTTACAGGTAACTAAAAAATATTTAGCTTTTAGGGATAAAATTGAAATTGAAAGACTTGGATTTAAAAAAAAAAAACTTTTTAATATTTTGAATAAGTAAAGAGTAAAAATGTAAATGAATTGCCTCTATCTTTAAATTATTTCTAAGAATTGGTGGTTATAGCGATGCGCTTTTACAATTTGAAATATTATAATGCTGTAACTAAATGTTTCACTAGTTTCTTTTAAACTGGACTCTTTGCTCAGCTTTGCAGCCCTAGTTTCAGCCGTGTCTTGTTTCAACCACTTGTGTTTTGGTTGATGTTTTGCAGGCCGCTTGGTAAGCTCGAGGTCGTATGATACGTTTAGAAGCAGGAAAGCAGCTCGTCGACTTTCGTATTACTTGAAATCTCTTAAAGGAAGGTAGGCACGAAAAATTAATCCACTCTTGATAATAGTTAAAATGTGACAGCGTGGTTTAGCTCACTATCGGAAGCGATGAAAAATGTGCTCGAAGACGCTGTTTTTAACTTACCAATAAGCTTGGGTAATTATTGCCTAAAAGAAACATTGAAATCGGATAATGAAACAAGAATAATGACAATGAACCACAACTTTGCACAAAAGAATCTATCGGAAAACACAACAACAATATATATATATATGCCAGTTCAAACAATGAGATATGTAGAAACTGTTAGGAACTTTGTCTTTATATCTAAGATTACACTCGTCCATGAATGTAGCATAGTACTTGAAAAATAACCATTACAGAGAAAAAGGCACTTTACTTTAGCTCTTATTCAGTTAGTTGTTTTACAATAAATCCTGTTCCAAAGAATCACTTTAGTTTTTGATTGAACCCCAAGGAAAATTGTGCTTATTGGAGTCCAGGATGATGGGTCGCGCCACCTTGCGCCGGCGTTACGAGCGTTAAGGAAGGCCAGCGGCCGCCGAATACGTCATGGTTTCCGCGGTTCCTACGCACTGATTGGTTACATAGGGCGAGGAAGAAAACCCCGCTGGGTCAAACAAGTTCAACACCAAAGACGGCGAGGCCCCAGTTCCGTTTATGCGAGAATTAGACTTGGACGACGACGACGAGGTTTGTACAATACTTTAAATATGCTGCAACTGCCTTCTCCCTATCCCCCTTTGCAAACAATGAAGAAAAATGGGAAGCTTGTATTACGAGAGTTTTTGAAAAATAGTTTTGCAAAATTTAACAAAACCGTTCTATGCCTCACTAGCTATAAACTATAATCAGAGTTACAGTTATTTTAACCGTGTTTAGCTTTATTTCAAATACTTTTATCCATTATTTGGCGTTTTTGGTTGATAAAAGAAACTAATTTCGAGAAAGAACGCAAGCTAAATATTTGTGAACCATTTTGTCATTTGCTCCAGCATGTCCTTCATTATGCAAACTCATCCAAGAATCCTTGCGAGTTTGCGGCATATGCACGGTTTAAGACACACAATTAATATAAACATGTAAGTGAGGGGGTAACCAGTAAGGTTTGGCCGCTGAGCACTGATAAGCATATTATTTGGGATTATTTGAGAGCACTATAACTTACTACAACTAAACCTAAATATATGCTTATCAGTGCTCAGCGG
>JAOBRG010398922.1:0-10167 GCA_027574985.1 Umimayanthus nakama | reverse complement strand
TATCTTCTCGTGTTCACATTCGATATCTCACTCGTTTGATATCGATGTGAACACTCGAAGATAAATTCCATATCTCCACGCGACCATGTATTATTCTCTATTAATCCGGACATCCTTCCATTATTGGCTGCTGTGTCGTGTTTAAACGTGAAGTCGTTTCGCCACTGTTGCAATGCTTCACAACTTATCTAGAGGTTCAAGGTTTGAGCATTGTTATGATTGTGTTCTCTCATTTCTGAGGTCAGTTTTGCTAATTTCTTGTGTGTGTGTGTAGATCGGAATGTCTATGTCTTTACTTACACACACGCACGCATGTATACATACAACGCACGCACGCACACGCAAACACACGCATGCAATCACGCACTACTTAACCGCCTTTTTTGTCAGTAAACAAGAAAAAAAAACCTAAGAGAGTAAAAGCAACGTTTTGTTTGTAATGTAGTGATTATGACAGTTTCCAGATTGGACAACCTGATGCTTTCCGTCATTCAATCGTAATAATCTGCTTTTGTTTAATATTTTTCAGATTGTCACACCAGGGAAAGTCCAATGCAGAACAAGAACAGAATTAGAACTTAAAAATCAGTTTTTCTAGCTCTGCTTTGCCTGAGAATGCGGAGATAAATAATGATACGATTTAGTACACACATATACAGCCATATTGAGATATTTTAAATCTTTGTATGTAAAAATTGAACCAAGTAATGGCGTGTCAGTTGAGCTTTGGTCTTTTTCTCAGAGGCAATTTTTTTGCAGGGAAGTTAACGTGTTTTTTTTAGCAATTTAAGTGTAAATACCTGGACGTTCCAGAGAAGCTGATCAAATAGTTTAGCAAATTTTGTAATATGTCTCCATTTAAATGAGAAATAAAGAAACAAATCGATTTCATTTCAGTTGTTGCATCTTTTCACTGGCTAAAACACGTCACATAGTACACTCTGGGGCAATATTGAAACCTCGGTTTGACATGCCGTTTCCAAAGCCCGACTGTTCCAGGATCAGCACTAACTCCAGGGACCGCGGAGAATGGGGGGCACGTGTCCCCCAAATATTTTTAAAATCATAAAGAGTTGGTAAAGGAAAAGTGACTTGTGCTCCCCGCCCCCCAAAATTGAGTCACTAACGGAGCTCGCCCCCGAATGTCAAATTTGCTCTGTCTAGATAGGCCGACGTCCAGGTTTATGTAGAGTTAACTTGGAGTGTTTTTTCAAAACCTTACAAGAATCAGATTCTGTTCTCCTGAAATAGGAAATTTAAAGTTTCAACTCACCTTTAGTTAAATTTAACCCACTTTCCAACAACCTTGTCTTGGTCGATGGCATGATACTTGGCAATCTACCCATCGCTGAAAACCCCACATTTTTTCTGGAGGCCTTCGCTTCTCGGGATATTTGTTGACTTTTTTCAGAGCATCTCTCAGCCGCGGGTGCAATACGAAACCATAAAGAGTCGAGTTCTAACTAAGGGTCATTTAAATGAAAACCGAAATGAGTTCGTCCTGGGATGGAAGTCGTCGCGGGACGGTAAACAAATCGTTCACATGACGAAGACAAATTAATCTCGGTCCGTATCAAATTCTCCTCCCCGCGCCTTTGGTCCCAGTGGACACTGTTTACAAGGAATTTTCAGTCCTCCCCGGGAAGAGCTCATCCCGCCCAAAAGCCCTATGAACAGCACCAAGGAAATTACCAGGTGCTGAGATGAGTTCATACCGGGTTAATTTTCTTCCCGGACACTAAAACTTTGCGTACACGGGCTCCAACTGTCACCAAAGCTTGGTCCACCCAAGTTATATTCTAACATGTCCATCGAGTTAAGTTCCGAAAAATTATATAACAAATCCACCAAAACAGACCGGGCAAAAATAATGAAAGTGACAACGATGTAACATTGCTGCGCACCCTAGTGTGACAGCAGCGACAACCGACAGCGCTGTGCACATCAACGTGAAAGTAGTGGCAACTGACAGCGCTGTCACACTAATGTGCACATCGCTGTCACAGCGCTGTCAGTTTTCACCGCGGCCAGAGTACTGTCAGCTGCCATCGCTGTCACACTAAAGTAAACTTCGCTGTCACAGCGGTGCGGTCAGCTGCCACCGCTGACACAGCACTGTTGGTTGTCACCGCTGCCACAGCAGTGTCAGTTGCTATCGCTGTCACACTAATGTAAGTATCGCTGTCAAATCGGTGTCATAACCACTGATGTCCCAGCGCCGTCACTGTCAGCGCTGTGACATAACTATCCGCACCATCGCTGTCACAGTGCTGTGCACATCGGTGTCTAACTGCTGTAGGATTCCTCCTGTGTAAGGTTCGGAACAACATGGTATTTTCAAAACAACCAACAATTGACAATTCACTTGAAGTTTGTATGAGGTGGCATTGTTAGTGAGCCGAAGTTGTACTCCAAAGTGGTTGCCAAAAAGTATAAATGTGTGTTTTAAAACGAAGCTGTATTGTTTTGTGATTGCGCACACACACGTCAAAAAAACCCAAAAAACTTTATTTACGTCTCAAAGTATCTAGCCATGGGACTAATTGGGGAGACGGCACAGATCTCGGCGTTAAGGCTGATGTTACAGAGGGAGGAAAACCGGAGAACCCGGAGAAAAACCCTCGAAGTCAGATTGAGATCAGCCAAATCTCAGCCCACATGCGAATCCCAGGGTTAGAACCCGGGTCCGTAGAGGTTGGAGGCGCGAATGCTAACCACTCGACCAACCTGACTTCAAGTTTAAATGATTTATCAAGAGAGCATTTAAAATTTTTTAAAGACTACTTTTCGTGTCCTATCCGAATTAAAATCTTTGCAATTAGAATTATGATGACACAACACGAAAGCAACTTTAAAAATTAGACTGTTTATTTTGCTTTTCTTTACAATTCGAACAGACTTCAGACATGTTTCACTTGTTCACTGTTTGTAAGGTTCCATGTTAACTGAATTAGTGACAAAACCGCTGGAGCTAATAGCTTCAGGGAAAAGTTTTCCTTGTTCAGGATAAGGAGACACGACAAGAGAGAGCAATGTTCAACGCACAGTCATCTGAGTTTATTTTGTCTCAAATGCTGTTGCCTCTGTTTCTATGCGTTAGCGCTGTTCACAGGAAAACTAATCTGATTGGTTGGTTTTAGTGTCATGTGGTTCACTTCCCGGGAGCCGACGTCTCTTGTCCTTCAAAAACTCCATACTGCTGTTCCACTCGGTCCCAGGCCATTTTGCCACGGATCAGATCACTAACGATTTGAGGAAGTTGGGCCAACTGGAGCAAAAGACAAACAAATAAGTTGGTATAGACTCGTCGAATCCCCCCCCCCGAGGATTTTCGGACCTAAAATATTTGCTGGTCGACATACAAAAGTGTTTTGACGCTAGTATTATTTCTTAACGTTCTATTACAGTTTTCATAAATATTTTACAAAACTGACCGGTAAAAGATTGAAAACTCAAAACTCCCAGATTGGCAACTGTTACCATACAAACTAGTTAGACGATTGGGAACTAATTGCATACCAAGTCACACGCTTTAGTGACTTTAGTTCCAAACCGTTTTAAATTAAACCACTTTCGAACTACGCCTCAGTTCCCGTAAACAGAAACCTGAAAACGAGGCTTCCTGCCAAGCTTTCAAACATTTGCTGTATTTTCTCGCACGAAGCCTCGACTGCAGGCTATTGTTAGCGGGTACTGAAGCATCGCGGATGTCCAATGACCTTCTTACTTTCTTAATACGTACTCATGGAAAAGACACTGGAAAACTTGTTTTAAAAAAACTGCTTTTTCTGCGTGGGCGGGTACGCTGAACAAATGGGTTTAATCAAAAAGAGTTGATATGTTATGTTTTTCGCTTGTGGGATATATAATGGTAATTGAATTGAGTGGAGTGCAATTTGGTCTGAAATCATATGCGTGATTTCAAAATCGAACGAGCGCGTAGCTCTTTTACTAACAAATACAATAAAACGACGAAAATCTTTCCTTTTGCGTCAGTTAAAACTTGCGCGTGCTAGGTTGAAAAAGCATTTGAGTGGGTTCCTGCTCGCGCTAAGAGTGCAAAATCTGCAATTTAGTCTGAAATCAGTGCTGTTGGGAACCAATCAAATTGCAGGAGGCGCGTGATTTCAACATGAATATGATTAAGCAGTTAAACGAGAAAATGATGCCTTGGGTCTTCATGGGGCGAGAGCATGGAACAGTAAACTAGCCGACAGTTCAGCCTGCCGGCCTTCTTGCTTGAATTACTTCTTACCTCGGCTCGGATTTGTCTCGTGGAGTTTCTCTCTCGTAGAGTGGCTGTATGCGGTACTTTGTTAACCGTATCGAAATCTACCGTTATACCAAACGGAACTCCAATTTCATCCGTTCTTGCATACCGCCGGCCAATAGACCCGCTGGAGCTATCCACCTTGTGAGAAATATCCAGCGACGTCAACAACTCGGCTGAAAGGTGTGCAAGGAAGTACAAGCAATTAAAACCAATTGTTTTTGTTGGAGAGAATTATAGGCTCAAAGGAAACGCTATTAAAGGGCATTAATGGTTTATACATCTTTTTAAAAATTGTCCCACACCTAGATATACCTTGAGACACTCCGCGAACAACTCAACAAGTTCGCTGTCCAAATGTCTCGCACTAACAATTTTTTTTAAAAAGGTTTTCAGCTATAGCGGTGTGATACTGAAAATTCAACGGATCTCGAAGCAGTCTAGTTTGAGGAAAAAAAACACTAACAAAATATTGTTAGGAAAAGAAAACTTTGCATTTTTGATTCCAAATCCCAGCTTGGATTGCTTTTACGTTGTACTTAACTTTTGGCCACATTTGAGCCCCATTGTTCTTATAAAATTGTTCTTATAAAAAAGCGTGTACAAGAGAAAACGACATCTACTTAGGTAACTCTCTACTGATTCGTCCGGCCTGGCCGTTCCTACCACTCAGTTCTTAAATGGAACGTACAAGTTCTCAGAACTGGTTCTAGCAAGAACCGTCCAACTCATTAATCAAAGCCGATCAGTTCACGCGCCTCGGGCGCGTTTATTTTTTTCGCCCACTTCAAGATGGCGGATTTTCACGGCTCATTTATTATTCGGAAATTCTTATCATAGGGCTATTGATAGTTGTTCATGGTTATCTATGGCTAGTTAGGGTTAGGGTTGGGCCAGGGTAACTTTTGTTAGAACTCTGGATTGACAGACAAAAAATAGTGTAGTGGTAGTGAACAGCGAGCCCTATTTACGAGGTCCAACGTTCGAGACTCGTCATGCTCACCTTTCGACGGCTTTTTTTAACTTCTATTTTTTCTTGACATTTCTCTAAGCACCAGTCTCAGTTCAAGCATTGTTTCAGTTCTAGTAAGCGTCCGCCATCTTGAAGTGGGCGTAGAAAAAAAAATCGCCTGCCTCGGTCGGCTAAAGCGCGGGAAATTGGAGAGTTGTGGCGGGAAAAATAAGTGCGCGCGCGCGCTTTGGACCTTTCCATTTAAACCGGTCAGCACCAGTTCTTTTCGGCTGACCAGACTGGACAAATGAAAAGCTACCTCAAATTAACCATCAAGTTAACTCCAGCCAGGTTGCGGGAGTCAAACGCAATATACTCACAGAGCTGCTTGACGAACGGATCAAAGTCCTTGTTTTTACTGAGTGGAAGAACGGAACACTTGACTGGCGCAACAACTGGTGGAAGAGACAGCCACTGTGCGAAAAAAGAACAATCGTTATGGCATAGGTTAAGATGCCAGTATTATACAAAGACAGAAGCTGTACGGGGAAAAAACACTAGCAACTCTACTGTTGTTACACTTACTGATAATTTAGTTACGCATATTTAATTAATTAAGATACAAATATCTCCCATGGAAGTTTGTTAATGTGACGTGTGTGTTAAAGTTAATAAAGTGTTGGTGTCTAGCAAAGCTTCCATCTTTATGTTTGGTAGTGATTGGTAACCACATAATTTTAGGAGTTTCCCAGGGTCGTTAACTTTCCAGGATCTGGCCACTAGTTTTCTTTCACGGTGAAAACAACAAAATCAAGTAAACTATATCATATAAGCAGTAAACGATCTAACAAGCAAACACACCACCACAAACAAGACCGGGTTACTCAACCTTTTCAAGGGAAACAGGACAAAAACCCTCAGAAAAAATTTCCATATATAATTTCAAGAGTCTACATTGTTTTTGTGGTAAAGTATTATTCTACGCGAAATTTTAGGAGAATTCCCGGCAGAAGAACATGAAAAAAAAACTTTTTTTCTAGGCGTTTACCAGTGCCATGAAAGAAAACGACAAAATTCCAGGAGCTTTTATTTCAAGTCATGATAAAATAGGGGCTACGGCTACTGTTCGGACAACGTCTGCTGAAAACCAACTTTCTTTCTTTTTTTCGTTTTCCACCCGATTTCTTTATTGTTTTTTGTAAGAAGGAGTCCGAATCGACCGAACTGCAGACGTTCGTTGTAGTACAGAGTAGTTGGCTAAGAACAGGTCGATAAAGATGTTCAGAATTACCCAAGCACAGAGTAACTATAACTAAACAAGTGTTGGAATTGTTGCCTAAGGACAGGATAGTTTCTTTTTTAGTAACTAACAACTGGGTTACGGTAGTTTGGTTTGTTGTGACTAAGCACAGAGTAGTTTAGAGCAGTCCATAGTAACTGACAAACAACTGGGAAATGGTCGGGTTAACTTTCATACCACTGCCCAGCGGTAGCCAGCAGTGGTCAATTTTGTGCATGTTCACGTGCAGTGCAATGCCCTCGTTTTAATAAAAAAACATTTTGTTTTACGGCTTCCTTAAGGACGAGCCGAACCAGCTGCTTAAACTCACAAATAATAGGTGGACGAAACAGTAAAAATAACTCTGACGTGTCAGGAGGTAAACATTACACGAAATAAGCCTCAGTACAGGAAAAGCTACCATCGCCAGAGATACGACCACAACTCACCGTTCTTTGTTCATCTCCTTCCCTCACGTGGAAGTTATGCTCGAGTACAGCGTACATTATTCGACCAATACCAAATGAGGGTTCAATTACCGTCGGCTCTACATCTCGAACTGAAAATAACCGATAACTTTTAAGTTTGGAAATGAAGCTTTTTCAAACCGATGCTCTGTTGCGTATGAGTGGAATTGGGCGTAAGTTCAGTTAGCAAGCTCTAAGTTAATGTATTTACTTAAACTTAAACACAACAACTTAGTACATGGTTGGAAGGCCGCGATCACAGTCTGCGTAGATGGCCAGGGGTCTGCAAGGATGTTAAATTGGAGCTTTTTCACGTTAATAAGCAATCCATTGTTCTGGGGGAAAGGGTAGCAGCCGTAAGTATTTACATTGAATGGGAGTTGGCGATAGTTACAATCACTAAGACCAGTCCACACTACACGGTTTTCAAACGAAAACGATACTGTAAATTTTGTTCCAGACCCGGCTACTGTCCACACTACTGCGCCACTGCAATGTCGAAAACGATCAGCGAAAACGGATCAATTCGAAACGTTCTCCAGAGTGGAACGATTTCAAAACGGTACTGTTTGAAAACGCTGTTATCTGAAGCGAAAACGATGTTATTTGAAGACGACCATTCAAGCGCGTGAGGCGTTCAGATGTGGCGTCCTTGTTGATCGTTGCGAATTTTAGTCTTTTGACGCTCTTCGAATCATATTTAATCCTGTTGGGACTTTCTTTTTCATTTTTCCTGAAGACAACAAGACATTTTAAGGCTTCTTAGCTTGCCAACTTCGGGCGGAACGAGGATAAAACGACTCGTTCGAAGATCGCCAAAGCCTAGATGGTTCTGGACAAGAGCAGGACGAACTTCACCGTAGTGAAATAACTTTAATTTGCCGCAGGGAAAGTATTTGAGGAAAAATATAAGGTTTAAGAGCGTTTTCAATATGAATACGCGTTGTGTTGTGGCGGGCGAAAACAATATGGAAACTATAAGTGAGGACGCAAATCATTTTGAAAACGGAACAAACAGTACCATTGTAGTGTGGACGGGGTTTAAGTCAAGCTTGACTTACATTAGGAAATACAGCATTTGGAAGAAAAAAAATAACAACAACTTTTTACATACCATGCACTTCTTTCTGGAATCTTCTGAATTCTTTTATCATCGATTTCTGTATCACGTATTCTTTGCCAGAAACTGTGATTGTCGACTCCCTGTGCGTTGCAAAAAGGCCAAACACTGCATTACCAACACAATCTGCTTTTCCAACAGCGATTTCTAACTATTACAAATCACGGAAGTATCTCAATAGTTATGTTCATACAGAATTTTAACAATATCATTGTTAATACGAAGCATAAACAGAAACTACAAACTCTACTACCAAACCCAAACTAAAGCTTAAAGAAATTAAGAAACGTGCACTTGACCAAACGTTTGAAACCGAGGGACAAAAAGAAGTATTATCGTTTTAAAAAGTTTGCAGACCTTTCGCTAAATTCTTAACGGTTTTTCGGGGTTTTATATTTTTCATGAACTTTATCATGTGGTTTTTAGTGAACCTTAGACAAAAGTTCTCATTGTAGGCGACGATATCGACGTACCCTTTTTCGTTTAGTGACTTCTCCAGTTGGTTTTTCTCGTCGTCATTCAGTTTTCCTATATATTCCATGACAACCTTGGCCTCCTTCTTTAACGCTTTACCGATGGCTGCTTTATCTGCAACAACCTCCACCACATTCACTTTCACCTAAAGGATAGTTAAGGGCTGTGCAAGGTCGCACATCAAATGGCTACGAGCTATGACCAAAAAGATGGTGGTTCAATTGATTTGAGAGTGGTGAACGTCATCTTACAGAGCTCTTCCCCGGGTTCAAGATATTAAAACTGGAAGACTATCAAGGAAGTTCTGTACGACTTTTTCAAGAACCTTCCACATTTGAGAAACTCCCTACAATTAAACCTGTCTTAATACAACAGCACGAAACAGCTTGCTTTCTGAGTTGACCTCGTTTGCACTATTTACAGGGTAGTTTAAACTATTAAGTATCTATCTGTATCAAACATAGTCGGTGTTACTGTATAGTAATTGAAAACTCAATGCTCAGCAACTTATTTTTAAACAGTATAAAACTGGTTAGTCTTTCGCAGCAAAGAAGAATAAGCACCTGTAGCAGGCTAAAATCGGGTTATTTAAATTATAAAACTGATTACCAATCAGTTTAATAAACGTAAGATACTTAACTGCTACAAAGACATTTAGCAAGGAGGAACTTGCGCACACCTTAAAGACCATTTAGAATACCGTCAGTTAAACTAGTCAGTTGTGGTCAGCGGACGTTTTCCTATGCCGTACCCGCTTTAACTATGGAACTCTTTACCAGACCCTACACACCAAAGCGAGTCACTGCCCACTTTTAAGACAATTTAAAGACACAAGTTAGTTCATGCAGTTTTATCTTAAGTAGCATTTAAATACTTCTTATTTTACATTTCTTATCTATACAATTGCTTTAGGAATTAGTATTATATATATAGTACACGTATAAATTGTATATTTTTATCACTTGATGTAATTTATTTTTCAATTCCTAACTCGAATATGTGTTGTAAAGAGCCACTGAGCATACGGAAAAGGCTCTATACAAACATGGCTGTCTTGTTGATATTTGTATTATTGTTTATGTTGTTATTTCCAAACATAAAGCTAGAAAAGAAGAGACATTTCCATAGGCAAATTATGCAAAGGATACAGGTTCTGGCAGGTCAACCTGTGCCACTAATTGAACTCCTGTGGCTTTTGAGTGAACACTGAGGTCATAGCACGCCCTGTCAGCACAACCAACACACTCCACCCAGCCCTGTGTGGACCATAATACACTCTCAGCTCAAAGTTCTTTTAAAACAGGAAATTACGCTTTAAAAAGGACTGGTCAGACAATTCATACCTTTAATTAGCATTTAACCTTTTAGGAGTGAAAATCTCTAGTTTTGCTTTCATCAATTTCTAACTTGTTGCTCACAGTGCAAAATGTAAAAGAAATATCTGAATGCAATATATCGTTGGAGCTGATAAGATGTTACAAAAGACCACTAGCAGGTGTACCCAAGTATTAGCCTTGTACTATCTCTCCTTTTCTTTCTTTCTTTCTTTCTTTCTTTCTTTCTTTCTTTCTTTCTTTCTTTCTTTCTTTCTTTCTTTCTTTCTTT
>JAOBRG010398911.1:0-10167 GCA_027574985.1 Umimayanthus nakama | reverse complement strand
AGCTATTGACCTTAGTAAAAAAGATCATATTAAAATAACATCTGGTATTCCAGCCATCTGAAGCTTTTGGACTAAATAAGCCTTAGGGTATATTTCTGTTTATAAAAAATGTTTACGTAATATGTTTATTATTTGAAGCATTTGTTTACCTTGTGCATGTGTCAATTTTTGTTCTGCCTGTTTGATCTCGTTCCGTGCTAGAAACAGACAGGCAGAGTTGTAACACAGTTCATATGTGTCCTCTCGCAGGCCACTTGTATCCTAAAGTAGTATATCATTCAAAAAGAATTGTTTGTATATATATATATATATAATATGTATATATAATTTGTTAATATATTGAACCCTGTTACACATGCTCAATTAACTCTTAACAATACATGTGTAACAGGGTTCAATATATTACTTGTTTGATGCAAAAACAGGTTCTTATTTGATTAGAACTGAACAGTCATCATACGCAGTAGTGCAGTAGGTCTGGCAAATGAACTTCAGGACTTTTCAGGATTGAAAACTTGCTGGAACTAAAGGCTCCAGGAATTTGCTGAACATAAAAATTTGATCCCCCTTATCTTTTTATGACAATGTCACATAGAATTGGCAGAGACGAATCATGCACAAGATGACTGGTTTTCTGCCAAATAGAGTAGAAAGTATTAAACATGGAAATGCACTATCTAGAGTTCAGCCTGGAACTGCAAGTGCTCAACTGGCCCATCAACTCTTTCTTGTATGTGCACATGAATGGCGGAGGCATAAAATTTGCTGAGCATAAAAAATACACTCTTCTCATAGAAAAAATAGTCCAAACAAATGCAACATAAAACACACATATCACATTTATTGTACATGTAATACTGAGTAAAACATAGCCAACATGGGGTGTACAGTACTGCATACCAGTCTTCTCAGGTATGATAAAAACTACCAGCAATCATCTTTAGCCTGACCAAGTATGTATAAGTAAGCTTACATAAACACACTCAATTTACATACATGTACAGTCATGTAACCAAGCATGGAATAGAAAAAAAATGGAGTGCCAACAGAACTCGTTTTAGCATATCCAAGAGTACTTTTGCTTGCAATTTTTTCTTTTGTTTGGCCATCAAATTTTTCTTGATGTGCCAGATCCCCATTTTGGCCTGCCACTTAGCACACTGCCATTTTAAACCCTGGTGTACTGTAACTACATGGCACAGGCTTTGTGGAATTTCGTGATTTTGCAAAATCAACCAAAAAGGTGCAGGGCCATGCAATCAATAGAATTTTGGGAAATTTCACAAAAACAGTAGAAAAAAACATGTACATCACAAAATATAAAGTATTCTAATGAGAATTTAATAAAAAATATTACAATTTTTACCACTGAAAACTGCACTGGAGTGATTAAAAACATGGTATTTTTGAGTTCCATGTCGATTGCATTAGATACCACCTTTTTTTCCATAAATTAGTGCCCAAGGCTACAGGCAGATATTTAAAGGGCACAATGTGCATAGCATATACCAAGTACAGACATTTTCAAAATGGTGACTAAGACAACCAAAATGGAGTGAAAACAGATGAAGAAAGCCATTTAACTGTAGATTCACAATGCCGCGCAATGCCGCCTAATTTTTTGTAAGTGCTGGCAGCACAATTTCTCAATTTTTTCTATGAAATTCAGAAGGCCTGATGACATGTATGTCACTCCACTCCCTCTTAAAACTTACTGTGTCTGGTTCATAAAATAATAAAACAAACTATTGGGCATGTGTTTGTACACCTAATTGAACTCACCATGTTAATGTTTCCCCACTGACTGGCTGCTGCAATCACAGCTGACAAGTTGGTCTCTCGTTCATCACCATAGTCATCCTGGTATTAATTAAAAGTATTAAATATAAACATTAAGATAAACACTTTAGTGATGCTGTACTACAGTACCACTCTGTTAGTTCTACCTGTAGTCTCAAGAATTACCAATTATAGTACATGAACATAAAATTATAAAACAAAACAACATGTTTTCCCGACTATACAGTACATGTAAATGTCAAGACTTTTGGACCAAAAAATTTTCCCTAAAAACTGACCTCAACTTATGTACACTCATCTGGTAACATTTTCAAAGTTTTAAAAATGTTTAGATTGAAGATTAAAAGAAAATTACTGAGTGTTGTTACTCAATTTTACTGGTTTTGTTTCAGTGTGCCGATCTTGGGAAACAGTGCTACTGGCCTGCCCTTGAAGATAAGGGTAGGGAAGTGGGTGACAGAACTGAGGCAAGATGAGTACTGTACATCAAAGCAAGAAACTTCATTTGATTCCATGCTGTCAAAGTCTTGACCCTGATGCAAAATACTGTAAACTTACATGTGCACTCAGGGACAAACAGCTGGGGTACAAGACTCATGAAGCATCATCATAACCTCAGTGTGATTCCTCAGAAGCCTTCATGGTTACTAGCCCCCACATTTTTAAACCACCTGGTTATACATGTAAGCCCATATGGTTACAGTACAAGCACCCCTGGTTATACAGTCATGTAAGCCCCCATGATTCTAGAAATCTTCCATGGTTTTAAGACCCCACAGTTTTAAAAAAGAACTTTAAGTTATACGCCCCAAAATAGTTATTATTTAAGCCCCAATAGTTACAATGCATGAGCCATTAAATAAAAAAAGACCTATAACCTGAATTTCATACTTTTTAACTCTTGTGGAGTTACTCAGTTATTTGTTCTATCATGGTCTTGCTGGCTTTTGTACCTTTTAAGGTCACCAACAAGAGCAATTTTAGGGGTCCATTTATTCATCAGACTTTAAAAAAAACTTGAAATTTTTACCCAAACTATAGGGGTGAACTTATACACTGGTTTTATTTATAAATACAAGGGAAAATATAGCATGTAAAACTTCTCCCTACAGAAAACAATAAAAATAAAATTACTAAAATAATTATAAATATTAATATTGCTATAAGTTATACAAGTTTTCTCAAAAAATAATTTAGAATTACGTGTACTCTGTGATGTCTGTATGCAACGACACAAAATGAATCAAATTATGTCCTTTCTGGCTTTTCCACTTAGTCAATAAGTATAATTGTTCCTTTTACCTACTGGAATAAATAAAGTCATGAAAGTAAAATGAAAATTAATGCATCCAAGATAACTAACCGTTGAGTTTTTGATGAGATCTCTGTACACTTCAAGGCACCTGTTGTATTCCTCCAGTCTGTAAAGCTATTCAAAAGAACAAGTAAACTGTAGATAGTACACAGATTGAAGTCTTTTTCTACTTGTATTTCAGTTTCAATTTCAGTATTTTTCTCCATTTTACACATGTAATCTTTAATACTCTCAGCTACAATAGACTGTCTAGTTGCACTTGGGAATTATTCCTTTTTATCAATCATACAAGGTGTGCAAAGCATAGTTTGGAGAGAAGGGGTTGACCCTCAGCCCAAAACATCCATATCATATGAATTCTCTGTTTGCAGTTCACTCTAAAAGATTTTCACTATCAAAGCAATAAGTTATAATAAACATTATTTTTTATTAGCCTTGTTTGCTCGGTCCAAATGGTTAGTTATGGATCACTGTTGTTTCCTTCCTTGTTTTTATGGCCCACACACTTCATGCTTGGGCAATAGAAGGTAAAAAAAAAAATTGGTCAAGAAATTGCCATATGGACCTTGCACTTGGCTAAGAGGGGTACATGTCATCATCATCATCAGAGCGGCCTCAGCCGAGCTGCACGCCTAGCGGTCCACTTTTCACGGTGTAGCATGCAGGCGGCTAGCTCGGCAGTGTCGGCCGCACCAGCGTCCCCCTTCAAGGTGTCCAGAAGTGTCGTTGCTGGACGCCCTGGCCGACGATAGCCATGGGTTGGTTCCCACAGGACTAGGAGGCTTGCTGGCAGATCGTTGTGGCGGTAGCTCGGCAGTGCGGTAGCAGTGACCCGCAAGCCCAAGCCTGCGCCAAGCCACTCTGTCTGTTATCTTGGGCAGATCAGATCACCGTATATGACCTCGTTGGTACACATGTACCGTATCCCTCATTTACATTTATTTATTTACTATTGAGGTCAATGGCTAAGATAAGTTAGTGTGTAATGCCCTGTACAGTGTTCCATCTACAATTTTTGGTCAGTGAGTCCCAGGACTCGTCTCAGTCTCAGATAGTGAGTCCCAAAAGAAATTTTTGAGTCCCACCCCAATGTTAATGAGTCCCATACACCAGACTTAGTTACAATACACAACGAACAATCGCCACTGGTTGGTACACAGTATAAACAGAGATATATTTGCAAGTTTTTGCACAGAGAATTTGTGTCATTGTTTTGCAAAAGAGATAACGTAAAAGGTACAGCAAAGAGCAACTTCAAATTATTTGTTCAGACAGTTTATCGCGTCCTTGGGCAAAAACGTGCATCAGAGACGCAGGACACGCAGGTAGATATTTCACTGCCTGTACTACTTACCAGCTGCACTATTAGTTCCTTTTCTCTTGCTCCTGGCTCAGCTATTGACTGAAGAATCTCCAGTGACTCCTTTGTCTTGTTCAGCCTGTACAGGCAGTAGGCTTTCTCAAATGGCAACTCAAGGATTCTGTAACCAATACACACAAAATATATTATTTTATGTTTAATTTTGCTTTCAATTGAAAAACTAATACTGAAACTATTAAGTAATTCAGACTTTTACTGCTGTAAACACTACTGCAGGGTTCTCAAAAAGTTTCAGAAGAGAACACTAACCATCAAGAGGAGGCGGCTAGGGAAGATATAATAGTATTTCTAGCGCTAATTTGTGGTATATGAAGTGATTTTGGCACTTTTGGAGGCGGCCAGAGTGCCTGAGGAGGCGGCTCATTCAGCCGCCGGCCAGCCGGTTTTGAGAACCCTGCTACTGCTGTTGAAATTTTTCAATTCAAGTGCTGATCAGCTTTCTCCTGTTTTTTTAAACCCTTAATGTCATTTGAACAAATGTAACAAGTTGATCTGATTACTGTAATTTTTTTTTGCTGAAACATGTATTCACTAATTGGTAGAGCAGAATAAATAAATGTGTAATTAAGGCAAGTAACAACAAAAGCCAATTGCTCTCAAGATCAATACTAAGGCCTTTACTTATACTTGACCACTTACACATCTCATCACTACATCTCGCAAATGTTCACATATTCACTCAACTTAAAGATTTTTTTCTGGAATCTACTTTGATACTGCACACATTTCATGATTTAAACTACGATCACCAATTTAAAAAATATTCATCAGTATTATGCCCTGTGTTCAAACTTTATTACTTTGTGTCTCAGCTGTAAAGTATTCTTAAAGCTGATCGCAGTCTTACCCCTTTCTTGACCCAGAATTAATAACATCCACAGCTTCTCGGAAACAAGACTGGTGAATCAAGCAAACGACCTTACAATGGAAGGCTTCTTTATCGCCGGGACTCTCAGCCAAAACTGCGAGAAAACATCAATTATCAACCAAGTTATTTAACACTGCAAAATTCTATGAAGTTAAAACTTACTTTTGTTACACAATTTCTGCGCCTTGCTGTAGTTTCCATCCCTCCCAAGCCTTTCTAACTCAGTGAATAACTGAGGAATCGAAGGCGACGTGTTAGCCGCCATCTTGGAAAAGAAAGCAAAGTTTGAGCCCGCAGTTGCCGGTCTGCTGAGTTACGCACTAGGACCCAGGTTGCCCGAGAATCAAACCAAAAACAAAATGGCGGACGAAAGTGATCCCTTTGAATCTTTGCTTTTCCTCGAAGAAAGGTATAGGAAGTAAACTGTTACATTCATGTTTAAATGCACCTTAAGTCTTATGTGTTTAATAATTTTGCCTAGATCTTTTGAAGATGGACACAAGGAAGGATTTGACAAAGGAAAACTCAAAGGACTACACGAAGGCTGGAGCCTGGGAGTGCAGAAAGGGTCAGAGATTGGTTCGGAGGTACAGTACTTGATTTTTTAAGCCATACAATTTGCAATCTCCTTTGTTAATCTTATGTGAAAATGATTTAAGTACGCTACTTCTAATAGTCTGTGCTCTCATCAACTACCAAAATGAAATAATATTTACAAACACTTGTAAGTACACTTTTTGAGTTTTTCTGACCACAATAAAGTTTAGCTGCTTGATTATTGCTGTTTTTTTTGTTTTTGTCTTTCAGGTCGCTTTTATTTGAAAAATGTTTTGTTGCTGTTTAAGTGTTAAAGTTATCTAAGTGTTTTACACGGTATTGTTTAGGCTAATCTATAGATTACTCTGCTACTGTTCGAAGCAAGTTTTAAGATACATGTAATACTAATATTTATTAAAATTGCTCATCAAAATTCCACAGTTGCCGCTAATTAAAGACCTAAAAGTCTTGCTACAGTGGACCACAGACACATGCTACTTTGTGTACTTCATATATGTCAACATACGTAAACAAATTTGGGCTTGGAATTGGCCAAGTTCTCCAAGCAATTTTCGGCTCTTTCCTTGTCACGCTTGGTAGTCTTGTGGCCCAATGCAGGTCCATCAAAACTCCCAAACTGGGTTGTTCTTTATAACTTCATTCACTATGGGGCTGCAAAGCATGGACTAAATCATTTCATCATTTTTGCTCTCACCCAATGGGGAAGTATATAAATTTAAATAATACCTTATGCTGCAGATTGGTTACTATCGTGGGTTTGTTGCAGCATGGTCAGTATTACTAAAGAAGAGTGCCCCTACAAAGCTAAGGTAAGCAAGTGCCAAAGCAACCTCACACCTCTCAGTAAGATTTCTACAAGTTAAATAACATAACGGATTATTATGTATACTACACAAAGACCTGAAAAAAGATTCATTTCAAATGGTTTGAAATGTCTTTTGTGGGATGATCGTTTGTCTTTTGTGGGATGACCTTAACTTGTGTTGGTCCACCTCACATTACGACTTCACCACGATTAAAAGTGGGCCAACGGGAGGACTGAGTCTGACCCTAGTGCGCTCAGGTCAATTTAATATTTAAACCTGTTGTCATGCACACATTACACATTAATTTTCAGCGATCAAGCAAGTCTCATTCTAGCAAACAATGAGAAAAAAGGATTAGAAAAATCGTTCTCTTTAAGAATTACCAAAATTAGTTTCAATGTTTTATCAGTATTCGAAACATGTCAGATAAGGGATACGTTCAGATAGATCTACATGTAGAAAATGTGTCAAAGGTAGGAACACAATGAATTCACCCATCAACAACAAATTTGACCACAGGCGAACTCAACCATTCCAATTTATGTCCTGGACTGAAGCCAGTTGTGGATGAATTCGGCCTCAAAGATCATATTTCGAAGAACTGCTTCAAATGTGTTGACAAATAATTAGCGGGGCATCACTCAGATGTGTGGCCGCCATTTTGTTTCCCGAGTTATGTTTACAGTTTTCAAAGTAGACATTCAAATGTTTCGCTAAACTAAAGCAATCTGAATCGTTTGATTTTGCTCGCCCATTTACCATAGGAATCTAGTGCTTCAGTGGTTTGATTTAGTGAAAATTTGCAAACATTTTGCAGATAGGATGTGGTTAACTCGTGCTCATTTCAAAATTTTCACAAAATGGATATGCACCCAAGAAGAAGATTGCATCATTCTACAAGTTAGTAGCCAAACAAAATCTTTTATTCAACAAAGAAATTCAGCGCCTGCACTTCCTGGGTCTGCGGACTATGCCATAAGACTAAGACCCAGTTTTAATCGTAGTGAAGTTGTCATGCAAATTGGGCCAATAGTTGCTCAAATTACAACCAGAAATTTCCCTTAAAATGAACCCCATGTGTACATTCCAGTAATGTGGAGAGGCATCAAGACACATCTGGACACAACTAGATACTAGTATCTCTGGGCACACCTGTACTGTCTTCTAAATGTGTAGAGAGTTGGCGAGACACTTCTGACATCTGTGTATGCTTCTGGACCCAAACAGACATCTAGATTTGTCCATATTACATTGTAGTTACTGTAGCTGATACCCCTAGACACATGGACATCTATGGACGCGTCTAGATAATCTTCACCTCTGGACATCAAATGAATCTAGACATGTCCAAAGGTATCGCTAACTGTATGCAGATGTGTCTGATGGTGTGCAGATGTATAGTATATAAGTTTAGAGACATCTGAACACATCTCAATGTTCCCAAAAACCTCTTCACACTAACAAATAGATGTGCATGCCACTCAGTCTTTCAACTCTGGACCTCTTGTAAACCCTTGTGACATTTGCTGCCTTTTTTCTCCTGCAGGGCAATCAAGTCACTAGAATCTCTTCTCTCCATGCTTAATAGTTTTCCTCTGACAGATCTGTTGTATGAGAAATTACTTGAAGATCTCAGTAAGATTAGGGCAAAGTTTAAACAGGTATTGCCCCATATATATTCCAGTAAAATTGGTTTAAGTTTATCTGAGACTGTCACCCTGGAAGTTTCTTTTTAAATAAGGCTATGATGTGTTACCAGTATCTGCAAAGTGTGTGTGGAGAGAGGGGGTCGGGGGTGATCGAGCTCAAAATGACACAGAAGAGAAGGTTAAGATACACAAGACTACATGCTGAAAATGATATTTAAGGACCTTTCTCAATTTTGTATATTGAATATTGGATGTTAACTATATTTTATTATTTATATGTCATAATTAACTGTTTTTTATGGTATACATGTAGATTATCAGATTTATGGCAAATTTGAGTTGGAAAAAAACAAAGAAGAGAAAGCAAACCAAAACTTCTGTTTAACAATTAGTCACTGAAGTTGACATGACTATCGCGATACTCACAGAGCCTGAGGTGACTAATTGTTTTAGTATAATTGCACTGGTGATTATTCCAGAAAATAAAACAAAAATAGCAAACTTTCTAAAAAAAAGTTTGTTTTTCTTTTAAAACAACCCTCGCCTAAACATGCTTTGTGCGTACATCATTGCTTTAATTACATAGCAGTGATTATAGCGAGAGAGAATGAAGTTCTTGACCAATCAGTGTGCACCATTTTTGATAATCACCAGACGGTGAGTGCATTTTTACTAAAAATAAGTAATCATGAATTCTGGAAAGACATTTTCTATTGGGGTGATATTTTTACTGTAATGGTTGTCATCTTTTTTGGGGTTTTTTCAGGTCTGTTCCCTTCTTGGTGTTCAAACACAACATGAAGCTACAGCAGGAATATCTTTCTAGAACAAACATGCTGTAATATCCACTTTCATTAACCATAACCTGTGTATATAATTAAGTGTACCAAAGTAGCTAATAATATTTATTCTGTATTTTTACTCAATATTGGAGGAATAGCATCAAGTAACAATTTTCTTGGTGGCTTTTAAACCTTTGTTGTCCTCTGCACAATACCGCCGTGCATCCATGGTTAAGAAACTCAGCACCCAGAAGGGCGTTTTGTGAGAGGGAGCTTTTGCAAGAACAATGACGTGTGATTGCATGGAGCATTGCAGCAATATATACTTGTTTAGGGTTAACATCAGTTTGTAAACTGAAAAAAAGAAATTAACATACAAGTTGTAACTGTTATCATATAGAATCGTTAAGCATAGCTTTGCATCTGCCCTGACTGATTGACTAGCAAATTAAGAGCAAAAGCACTATTCTAAATTGGAAGTTTTAGAGTGCCGGATATTACAGCGTATGTACTCTAAAACAAGATATGCCAGCTGAAGTAGTATCTGCATACTTGATCTGAAGAGAAACCGACAACGGCAGAAAAAAATGAAATGGCTTCAGGCGTGTAGCCAGGATTTTTTGTGGGGAGGTGCGTACCTCAAGAACCGGGACCAAATAATCAAAGTTTTGAATGGTACGCTTTGCAAATCCCAAAGACGCCCAGCGTAGGCTGTCCAACCTACAGGGCTATCAAACTGAAATTATTCGTTACAACCTTTAATGATAGGGGGAAAATGTAACGAGGGCCAAAGGCGCAAGGCGCTAGGGGGGTTGGGGGGCATGCCCCCCCAAGAAAATTTTAAAATCTGAAAGCCTTAAAACGCAGTTTCCAGCACTCTCAGGCCGATGGCCGTGATTATCTTCTTCTTAACTTTGCAAAAAACAACATTAACAATTTTATTTCCATCTATTTACAATTTACAATGTTTATATATTGATTACATACTATGAGATGGGTGTGGGCTTC